>SNQJ01S0026585.1:206212-217334 GCA_010110895.2 Picea sitchensis
ATTTTACAAGAGAGTTTCTCACAATCGATCATCGAGAAATGACCCTCCATGCTCTTTAAATAGAGATCATGGAACAATTGGGTGTCAAGCCATAGATCAATGGCCGTTAAGATTGAGGAGAGTATGAATCATCAGATCACTCTATGTCAGGAACATATTGTGATCATCGAATTTCCTAACTACAAATGCATACTAAAGAAACACACTAGGAAACACACTTTTACCTAATGACATAATAGGCCAAGTAGATCTTATTAACTCCTAAGTGTCTAAATATCCTAACACACGTAGGTCTCCTGTCCCTTGCGGAGTCAGCTCTGTGGCTTGGTGCATGTAAGGATATTGGAAGAGACTAATAAAGAAGAAGAAGAGTTGGTGGACATAGCCCCACATTGGGGTGAACCATGTATATCCTTTGTTGATGTGCTTTGTGTAATGTTGTTCATGTTGTTTATGTATCTCTTTGTTTAGTGCACTGTTCTTGATGTATGATAAATAGATCTATGAATTATTAGTGCTTTATGATGTCAATGAATGTTATATATGAGCTTATGCTATGTGCTAGAAGTAGTTGATCCGATTATTACATCGATGTTTTGTATCTAGGGTTTAATGTGTGATGTGATTGAATTTATGAACTAATGCATGTTATTGGCTAAGTTCTCTGTTAAGGTGTTGTAATCACAGATCTGTGTCCCAACTATGTTGTAGACACCTGAGTCCTACAAACCCCTTTCCTCTACCTCAGGTGAGACTTCATCTGCTTCGCAGGTGTTTCCGAAAGGGTCGATAGTTAGGGTTTTGTTGGTGTGTTGTTGAAGTGTTGAATCATGGGTCTGCCCTTGTGCCAACAAGATGTATGGAAGACCACCTTCAAGTCAAAGGAAGGTATTTTTGAATTGTTGGTCATGTCCTTTGATTTGACAAATGCTCCAACCACTTTCATGAGGATGATGGAATATATCCTGCGACCATTCACCAATACTTTTGTAGTGGTGTATCTAGATGACATCCTCATTTATATCAAGACTTGGGAAGAACAATTGCAACATATTCAATAGGTTTTGCACACCCTACGATAACACTAGCTCTATGCCAACTTGGAAAAATGCTCCTTCGACATGGACAAGGTTCATTACCTGGGATACATCATTACTCAACATGGCATACATGTCGATCCTACCAAAATCCAAGTCATCTATGACTGGACAACCCCAACGACACTCACTGTACTTCAGAGCTTCTTGGGCCTTACCAATTTCTACTACAGGTTCCTGTTGGGATTCTCCATAAGTACCCTACTTATGACAAAGAAATGTACTCCATTGTGCAAGTCTTCTACCAGTGGAGACATTACATTCTTGGGAAGGAGACAATCATCCAAATTGATCATAAGCCACTCTAGTTCATGTAGACACAAGGAAAATTGCAGAATGACCACCATCATAAGTGGTCCATTTACTTGTATAAATTGCACCTCAACATGATGTATAAAACTGGAAGCACCAACCGTGTCGATGATTTCCTCAACAGACTGCCAGTCGCGACACTCACCACGGTGTTAGACTCTTGCGGCCATGAGACCTATGGATGGCCCCAACTCTATGAGACAGACTCATAATTCTCCACCACCTACCAAATGTTGGGCACAAACGTAGTTGTCGCTAATTTCCATATTCCAGATGGGCTGCTGTGCTGTCTGGTCCATATCTATGTTCCATCAAGAGAGCGAGCGAAGATGATATGGGAAGCCCACTACAGTCGGGTGGAAGGAAAATTTGGCATCAAAAATATAGTGGAAATGTTGTAGAAACATTTCTACTAGTCGAAACTTCGACAGGAGGTCAAAAAGTATATCAAGTCCTGCATTGCCTGCACGATTTCTAAATAGCTCACTAAGAAACATGGCTTGTACACCCCTCTTCCTACTTCTGATAGGACATGGGAATCCATATCAATGGACTACATGTCACGTCTTCCATCCACCAAGTTCTTCTTTGAACGAGTCTAGGTACATTTTGGAATCCCACAAACCATTGTCTTAGATCAGGACAGTCAATTTATCAACACATTCTGGTCAAGCCTCTGGTCATTTTTGGACACCATGCTCACTAAATCCACAACCTTCCACCTCCAAAAAGATGACCAAACCAAGGTTGTAAATCAAATGATCGTTCATATCCTATGCATGTATAATTCCAAGATCCGTCACACATGGGATGAGAGTCTCCCCTATGTTCATCATAGCTACAACTGAGCCTTGCATAGCTCAACCAACCAAATCCCCTTTCAGATTTGGTTGGGATTCCAACCATTGTGTCCCATAGATGTTGCACTACCCCTTGCGGTCACCTCGTCTAACTCATCTCTTACTCCAACTAAATTTGAAAAATCCAACTGGTTCATTGAGTGGATCCAACACATCTTCCAACAGGTTCAAAATATCCTACAAAATTCCAATGACAAGTACAAGCATCGCCATGATCAACACTGGATGTGACATAAGTTTTAGGTGGGTGAAAAATTTTGGTTGCACTTGTAGAAAGAGCGCATTACAGGACCCCATCGAAATATTCTCCCACTCCGTTATGGGATGTACACCATCACCGAGGATATGGGTGATAATGATTTCAAGCTCAACATTCCTCCTTTCCTTGTCTTGCATCCAATGTTCAACGTGGATATCCTTTGACTATATTTCCCACCATTATTAGACACCTCAAAGATATAAGAACAACTGAAAACAAAAGATCTCAACCCCGATTGCATACAACAGGCATCCAGTGATCAGATTGTGGACAAACATATCAAGGGCTCTCGCCAGCAAAGGATCCAACTTTATCGAGTTGTCAAAGCAAAGCAGCTCCTGCAACAAGGCAAGTGGCTCACCCGGGGCCAAATTCAGTAGAAATTTTCTCATCTGATGGGGGAACTCAAGGAAATGGATAAAATTGCTTCCAAAGGGGGGAAGATTGATCCATATGGATGTCATTGTCCTCCCATCTATTCCAAATGGCTCATTTTGGTAGTTTTCCTATTTGGCATTTTTTCCCTAGTTTTCGAGTACCTGACTTGCGGGGCCGTTTTGAGGCCCTAAACAATGGTTTTTAGGGATTTCCACAATCAAAATAACCTTTGGAAGATTGATGTAAAATGTGTAGGCCTCATATAGACCTTTCCAATGGGCTATCGTGTGCCTAAAACATAGATTGTATACAAAAGTTACGACCCTGGGAAGTAAATGTACTAACTTACCCAAACAGAGCCCACATGACTTTTGATGCTTCATCTCCTAGGGTTAGGTTTTTTGGATGTCTAGGGTTTTTGAATTTCCTGTTTATTTTAAAAAGGCCTTCAAAGAATAATTGTAATCATCTTCTTTTGAATGAGCACAACCATCACATCTCTCCTCAGAGATAAGCCACTACCATTCTATCAAGCTTGTTTCCACTGCATTTTACAATTTCAACTTATTTCCTTATTGAATAGAAATTGGTTTTACTGTATATCTGTTATTCTGTGTTAAGCATCTTTTGATAATAATCTGTTTGCATTTCGTTCTGCAAATATATTCTGGATCAATATAATAGTGGTGAAAGGGATAACCATGAACCCATGAACTAGGGTGATACACATGATCACATATTATCACTTTCCACTAATAATTGTATACCAATTGAATTAACATAGTTGGAGGAGGACCAATCAACTATATCACTAGATTATAATCACATATAAGATCTTGTGCAACCAATTTCAATGCAAATGGAGAATATTAAATTAATTTTGATATTGTGTCATTAACATAGTATGATTTATCAATTTAGTGTAATGGGGTTTTCGACAAGATATATACATAGTAGTTTCTTTGAAAGATAATGAATGGGGAATTTTGGCACCTAAGGTTTTGGTTTAGTTGTGTGTGTGCACATATCAAGATTGTGCACACATATCAATATTGCATGCACATATCAACACTACGCAATGAAAGGAGAATCAACAACTGTGCCGACCATATGAAAAGGCGTTTGCGTCAACCAAGTTTTGTATCGTGTGAAAACTAATATAGAAGATACCAAATTCATACCAAATTAAAGAATATATTTGGGGATCTTCCTGAATGATGAACAAAGATAGCCCGAGAGTTCATGGGAAATATGATGGATGAGCTAGAAAGTTAGTTAGGATCTCCACTCTCCAAGGAGGATACATGAGCTGCATGTGGACAATATAAGCATGAATAAATGGCGATCAATAGAGAGTGTGTATTAGAGAAGAAAGTGCCAGAGTACCAGAGAAAAAGAAGGGCAAAGGAAAAATAAGAAGAGTCCAGTTTTGAAGAGGATTTTGTCTAAGTTTTGTATGAGTCCTGTAAAAGTCCTTAAAATAGTTTGTAATGGAGCTAGTTATGGGTAGAACAAGAGAAGACCTAGAATAAAATTGTCCTATGTGACATGAATTTGTTTCTCTATGCATTTTGAAGATGAATGAATATACAAAGTTGCATTTCTCGCTATAAATTGATATATTTTTTCTAAGGTAAATGGATACTAGTGTTAATGGTTCATGCTTGTTACTGTGTTAATGGGTTATGAATGAATGGATGAATGAAATACTAAGAGTTTTCCTTGTATGCATCAAGCCTTCATATTCGACACAAGACCAAATGGTCTTTGTGATTCTCATGGCATCTCAAGTGAGACCTTTTTCGGTCCTCGATTGAATATTGATATGATGACTCCTTGGAGTGCTTTTGGTAAACTCTTGATTAAACCTGGGTCATCAATCCCCCAATGTTAGGAAAAAATGTGACAATGAGCCAACAAATGGTTCCATTGTCGATACTTGAAGTTTTTGTATTGTATGATGAAGGGGAATAATGAGGTGGAATCCATATCGGGAGGAAATACAAGACTAGTTATCCATGAAGGAAGATGATTTTTCATGATGAGAGACCAAGGGTATGATAAACAACATTGAACTTTGTAAATAAAGGTATATATTGGGTCAACAACAAGAAGGGAATATGAGAAAATCCACACAATCCCCTCCCAAGTTTGAAACTGTGAAGAAGAAGAAATTTCTGCGAGATGCATAGAGTGTGGCATAGAGGGCCCTAGAGGAGGATAGAGCATGTGAAAAAATACAACACATGATGAAAATATCATTAAATAAATCCCAAGTGCACGAAGACGTACACCACACAACACAAATATCCTTAGAGGAGACTTGATCCCATGAAGAATTGCAACACACAACATATAAATCATTAGAGAAAGCTCGTGTGCACGAAGATATACAATGCATGACACATAGGTCACTAGAAGAATTCCATAGATAGGAAGAGGTGAAGGAGGCCAAATAAAAGGAAATAGAATAATGTGTGCATGAAGAGATGTGACACACAATGCAATAAAAATCATAACATGACGTTGGTCATGAAGAGAAAGCAAAAGATCAAGTAAGTAACTTCTTGCACTATTGTTTGAAATTATTAAATGATATTGATGATGCAAGGAAGTTAACTCACATGTTAACAATATGTATGGGGGTTGAAGAAACAACTATAGTTATATCCACCCCACTACCATAAAGGGATGTGTGTCAGGTGAGAAAACAAAATCACACAAGAAGAGAGTTCAATATGACAATTGAACTCACAAGCTATGAGATGGATGCTGTCATGTTGGATATAGGATTCGATGTGAACATATTGACAAAGGAATCCTAGGTGTATATGGGAAAAAAAAACTTGGTGTGGACCCCCAATCAACTCAGGATGGATAATCAATATAGAATCTATCATGTTAACAAATAGAATTGTAGGGGTCAAAAAATCATTTCAATCTTTGTTTTTGAGTCATAGGTTTTTATAGTTTTTATGACTTCTTGATATAATAATTTTTCAACTTTTAATTTAATTAAACCAACTTAGTTAGGCCTTGGTCTAGGGTATTTGGGTTATGTCTTTGTTATCATAACAAGGAGTGATAAACCCTCATGGGTCACATCTTTGAAAATCCTTATTATCACCTTGACATGTCACCTCCATGATTGTATGAAAGATATCTAGGTATCACCTTTTATCTGTTCAGTTTTCAAATAAGTTTTAATTTGAGCGCCACCAACTCACTAAGAGAGTTCGCAATGTAATCAAGTTCTCCATTCATTCATTTCCATCATTACCTTTTTGTCATACTAAGGGATTTCAATGTTTTCAGAGACTATTTTTAACAAATTTTCAGGGATTAGGTCTTTGGACATCCTAATAGTTTCCTTGAAGCATGAAAATATTGATTGAATTAGGCGCTATGAACTGGTAGACAAGAACTGTAAAATTCGCTATGAACTCATTTCCTGTAGCAGATTCTTCTAAATATTTGATCATAACTTTTGAACGGTGATGTGGGTTTTTCTTAATTTTTTTGGAGGAGCATGATATTGGCATTGACATGCTGACCAAAATTCAGCCCAACCTAGTTTGGCATTTGAGAGATAAAATCAAAACACCAGTGCACTATGAACTGGAACTGTGGACTAGATAAAGAGGAGAATTGGAGGTTATATAGTTTGCAAACTCTTCTGGTCAAATTAAAAGATGTCAGAATCAAGCCTAGATCCCCTTGGTACTCCATGAAAGGGTTCATCATATTTAAGGGTTGATAAAGGGGTTTTGGATGGTTTTCATATTGGCGTTACGAACTGTGATGCAAACCCTTTGTTCTAGGACTGTTGAAACTTTCATCTTTTGCATCCTTTCAAATTTGTCTTTTAAAGAGTGAATATACACCCCTCTCACACTTGAAATATGTGGTTGATCATATGTAAAACAGGTTTTAAGATTGCACATGTTGTTAACTGATATTTGCATTGATAAAAACCCTTTTTTGACAGAGAGTTAACTGTCACACACCAATTGTCATAACAAATGACATAAAGAAGACAAGTAATGATTATACATGTTGGCCAAGGCTGCTACCAAGAGGATCTCTAGAATCAAGAAATAAATATGTTCAACCTTAATATCCTACACCAATTTTTTTCAAGTTCATGTTTTATACCTTTGACACATTTTTGGGTGATTACCATGTTTTGCCAACCATGATTATCGATTTGGGTGCTTTCCTTTAGTCAATATCATCAAGATTATGAAGTTTACAATATTCTTGGGACACCTGATAGAGTTTTAAAATGATAAAATATTGGAAAAAATGAAACGGGCTGCTACATGAGAGTTCGCAGTGCCTAAGTCACTAGCACTGGAAACTGGTATTTATGACATTTTTTTAAGAAATTAGCACACAACAGAGGATTTGTTTTCTTATAAATTTTGAATGACAATCTGGGTTCCTTTGAAATTTTGTGTGGAGGTAAAATATGGTGTTGTTTTACCCACTGACAAAAATTTAGCCTAACCCACTTCGTAGTTTTTTCCAAAAGAGAAAAACATCACCTACAGGAAATTTTTCAATGCATGTCATCATAGGCGCTGCGAACTCTAACAATCTGACAAATTTGAACTATGGGAAGGTTTCCAGCTATGAAGGAAGGTTCATATGGTCTCATAGGAGTTATTTGTACATGAGGGACATGTTTTCATTCTTCATATCAAGCATCATGACATGTTTCAAGAGCCATTTATCACAATAGGAAAGATCCTGATAAATAGGAATTTGTTAGGTTTTTGTTGGAATCTTTTGTAACAAGACTCCTAAATGAAGGAAGATCCTATATAACTCCTTGGTTTAGACCTCCTTATGGTAGAGATAGATAAATCACTATAAATGAAATGTTTTTTGATGAGAAAAGGGTTTGATTCATGATCCAAGAGAGGAGAGAGATGTAGGGGCAATATTTTGTGTGTGACTATAAACCTGAGGGCATGTTATTGTTAATGCATTTCTGCCATTGAGGATTCATGAGAGTTGTCTTATCAACATGTTTTCTTTGTATTTATTTATCCTTCATTTCACTTGAATAAAATTGCAGACTATGAAGATCATGGTGGCCTGTGATTAGGAGATTAATGAGCTGCAAAGGATTTGTAGTGATTGCATTTTAATTATTGTTTTGTTCAAGTATTCTTCAATCCATTTGAAAAAGAGGATCTCCGTTTTGTGAACATTTTTCTTAATTTTTTTTCCCTCTCCATTATTTTACCTTGATAGTATATACGCTTTATCTTATGTGTAACTCAAATGACTTCAGTTTGTAGGATGTTATGACTCCATGCCCAATGGAATGCCTCTGCAAATAGTTTGTTTCCCTTTTTCTTTATCTTTATTACTAATCGACCAACCATAAAATTTATTTTATTATCTATAAATTATTATGGGTATTGGGCTTGCACTCATGGAAGTATGAGTGTGACTCTTAGTGATAATATTTTTGGCGCCGTTTACGGGGACATAAGTGAAGAAATCTTACATGGGAAAATGACATTGAGAAGATCCATATCTTGATGGTAGACAGGAGTAGGACACAAGCTT
This sequence comes from Picea sitchensis, assembly GCA_010110895.2. Taxonomy (NCBI): domain Eukaryota; kingdom Viridiplantae; phylum Streptophyta; class Pinopsida; order Pinales; family Pinaceae; genus Picea; species Picea sitchensis. Next base: position 214,702 of record SNQJ01S0026585.1, read on the forward strand.
GAATGCAATCTTCTACCTGGAAACTCCAACTTCATTACAGATGAATCTATGGGCAAATCCACTGGTAAATGGACAAGATTCTTGCTCAGAGGTATGCATTTTGTGATTTCACAAATATTTCTGGTTTTCCAAATTCCGAGCCGGATATAAGTAAATGTGAAGGTTGCCTTCCTAGGTTTAGAGGAGAGGATTGGGAAGTGCCAGCTGAGTTTTTATTAGATTTTCATGAGTGCATTCTTAAGATGAAAGTTATACATGAATATATCTTGATTAAGTTGTTTAGATATTGTTTGGATGGCACAACTCAATATTGGTGTAGATCATTCTAGTTGCTTGTATTTCTTCACTGAGTCATTTTCATACTGCCTTTCATTTGTTTTGCAAATAATTTTTTTAGTTGACTTTCTCTATCCAGAATGTTTTCATGAATTCAATTTGTTGAGTTAAGGATTAGATAGTCATATGGAGTATGCTGTAGCAGAAGACACTTTTCATAATGATTGAGAGGTTAATGATCTGTAGAATGATAACCATATTGTGGATACTTTTGACATTGTATCAAATTTATATACTGTTTTAAGTTGTCATGAAGATCAAATGGTTTCCTTTGAATATTCAAAGGATAATGAGAATATCTACATATCAACATGTGACAGTTTTGGATATGTAGAAAATATTAAACAACCTATGATTAACATCGGGATCAATGAAGTAAGCTCGCAACAACTTTTAGTTTTGCAGATAGAGGATATTGGCAACAGTCATAACACTAGACATGTGAGGAAGCAATTCAATTTCCAGTTGGAACGATATCAAGAAGAAGTATTGATATATGGATTTAATGACCCGATTGCTGATTATCTAGAGTTTTTGAGCAGTACATATGTCAAATAATTTTTGTCAAATGAAGGTTGGTTCTAATGTCTTTTGAAGCTACACTTTTATATGCCATGGGTTCCTTCATTTGTCTGATCTAGATCAATATTTTTACTTGTTGATCAATTTCTTGTATGGATTCATTGGAAGCAATTTTAGTTGATCAAGAAGAAACATAGTTGGTTAGAGTGGGAGTAGGATGAATAAATCTCGGTTCTCAAGCATTTTGGTTTGTAGTGATTTTGTTTTCATCTTGTGAATATTATCAGTTTTCAATAAGGAGCGGAGGTGCTCTCATGCATATAGGTTGGTTGCACAGATGAATTCATAGCCTAATGGATAAAGCATTGGAAATTCATTTTCTTGGTAGCTCACAGGGAGCATGCCATCCACTGTGGAGCCATATGTTAACACATAGAACTGTAAGGGTCAAAAAGTCATTTCATTCTTTGTTTTTGAGTCATAGGTTTTTATAGTTTTTATGAATTCTTTCTATTGTCATTTTTTCAACTTTTGATTTAAATAAACCAAGTTAGTTTGGCCTTGGTCTAGGATCTTTGGGTTATGTCTTTGTTATCATGAGAAGGAGTGATAAACCCTAATGAGTCACATCTTCGAAAATCCTTATTATCACCTTGACATGTCGCCTCCATGACAGTGTGAAAGATGTCTAGCTATCACCTTTTATCCATTCAACTGTCATGTCAGTTTTAATTTGAGCAACACCAACTCACTAGGAGATTTCACAGTGTACTCAAGTGTTCCATTCATTCATTTCCATCATTACCTTTTTGTCATTCTAAAAGATTTCATTTTTTTCAGAGCATATTTTTAACAAATTTTCAGGGATCAGGTCTTTGGACATCCTAACAGTCTCCTCAAAGCATGGAAATCTTGTTTGAATAAGGCACTGTGAACTGGTAGATAGGCGCTGCGAACTTCACTGCGAACACATTTCCTATAACAAAGTATTATAAATATTTGATCATAAATTTTGAACGGCGACGTGGGTTTTTATGAATTTTGTTTTGGAGGAGCATGATATTGGCATTGACATTCTGTCAAAAATTCAGCCCAATCCAGTTTGGCATTTGAGAGATAAAATTAAAACACCAGTGCACTGTGAACTGGTTTTGCAGATTGGATGAAGAGGAGCATTGGAGGTTGGATAGTTTGAAAAAGAATTTGGTCAAATTCAAATATTTCAAAATCAATCCTAGATCCCCATGGTACTCCATGATAGGGTTCATCATGTTTGAGGGTTGAGAAAGGGGTTTTGGCTAGCTTTCATATTGACACTGCGAACTATGCTGCAAACCCTCTGTTCTAGGATTGCTAAAACTTTCATATTTTCCATCCTTTCAAATTTATCTTTTAAAGAGTGAATATACACCCCTCTCACACTTGAAATATATGGTTGATCATATGTAAACCAGGTTTTAACATTTCACATGTTGTTAACTGATATTTTCATTGATAGAAACCATGTTTTGACAAAGAGTTCAATTTCACACACCAATTGTCGTAACAAATGATAGAACGCAACCAAGAAGTGATTATACATGTTGGCCAAGGCTACTACCAGGAGGAGCTCTAAAATCAAGAAATAAATCTGTTTTTTTTTTGTGTGTCTGGAGGAATCAACAACTAGTTGGGCACGTGCTCGCGTTACACGTGGCCGTGTTATCCAACCGCTACCACTATAACCTCCAGGTGTGCCCACGATGCCCATTACATGACACACAAGGTAAGTCTGG
>SNQJ01S0026586.1:19545-51697 GCA_010110895.2 Picea sitchensis
TAGTACCATCTGCCATTAGCCTGAGAGTTTATGACGATTGACCATCATCCTCTAAAGGGCTCTTCCAAAACGTCCCAGTAGAACTTGGGGGAAAACCATCCTAATCGATATTGAAGTTATCGATGCCCCACTCGATTACAATATCTTCTTTTAGCGTAGCTACATGCACGCTATGAAGGCAGTAGCCTCTTCTTTGTTTCAAACAATGATGTTCCCCCAGAACAGGAAAATCGTCACCATCGACCAAATTACACATTATGAGCTTAACCATTCTACCAACATCGATAACATTCTTCGTCTTCTCCACACTAGCTCATATGCATATTCTCTCATAGACATGGGTCCTGGAATTTTCAAAAACCCCTCCTTGCTAGGGGCATATCATGGAGTGCCACCACTCCTACACCCTTCAACACAAGTGTGTGTAGTATATTCTAATGGAACCGATATTGGATACACTACCCCTCCCACAGAGACCTCTCCTCACATTGACGTTCCACCAATAGAAGAAATATTACCTCAGGAATCCCCTCAGAACACCACTACACCACTTATCCAAGATTCCCCCCCCTCCAGAGTCAAATATCAGTTTGGGAGAAAGTCCCCCAAGCCATTACCCAAATTCCATTCTTCTACCCCCCACCTGGAGTCCAAGCACTCCAGGCAGTTGCAACCCATACTCTTCCTAACATGGTGCTCACCATCCCTATATGGTATCTTCATCCACTCGCGATGGTTCCTCAACCATCTCTCCCTCCTCAGACAGAGGGAATCCTGATGCAGATTCCAGTACAGGATCCTGTCACACCACCCTCATCCCCAATTGTTGGCACCACTACCACTACTGGGGGAAGACAAAAGAGGAAAGAGCCCACAACTCCACTTCCTCCCCAAGTTCAACCTCCTTGTGCACTATGCAAAAGAGAAGGACACCCCACTAATCGATGTCCTACTCTTATCGAGTTACGCAATCTGATCCAACTCCCTCGAGCAACCACATTGTTCGCCACTCCACCAAGTACGTCCACTGCTACTACGGAGTCCTCCATTGCAGGCAATAAAGGGTTGCGAATCAAATTCGCTTTGTGGAATATGCTCATAATATGGCCACTACACTCATTATTTCCCAACTCTACCTCAGTTTCACCAGACATTAGCCGCAATATGTAAAATATCTCGGCCCAAGCCCTCTAAGCCACTCACTAATAAGGATCGCATTATTGATATTCGATACATTTTGTCGTCAGTACCTAAGAGAATAAGGTACCCTCCACAATATCAAGACATCCACTTTATTTCCAGTGGTCCCTCGCATCCTGTCCACGATATCCCTCCCACGTTCTCGCCACTCGAGGACAATCGCACTTTGACAGTTCCCCCTGTCACCTCCCAAGATCCCATGTATTCTCACATTTTTCACTGCGACGAAGATATCCTAGAGGAAATCACTACCCCTGATTGCCCATGGAATGCACTCCATCATCGAGTGCTTTTTCTCTCACATGAGGCCTTTCATCCTCCTACCCAAGCCTCCATATGTGAAATCGAAACCAAGGATTTCATTCCTTTGAGGCATATAGACTGGTTCAATAACCCTATCCCTGCCCCAGATTCTTTTGAAGAAGGCAACATGGCCAACATATCTCCCACTGTCAAAATCAACATTTCCRTTAAAATGGGAACCGTAGAAGAAATCACCATTGGTGTCGCATGCTCTCCTGAAGAACTCACTGCTTACAAAGCTCTTTTTCAGGAATACCAGGATATTTATTGTTGGTCATATACAGAGATGCCTAGCCTCTATCCTTTTATAGTTGAACATCACATCGACACATGGCCCGATGTCACCCCAGTATGTCAAAATAAACGCCCCCTTCACCCATCTAAAGCTGCGGCTATCAACGCTGAAATTGATAAGTTACACATTGTTGGTTTCATTTACCCCATTGCGTACACTTCATGGGTCTCCAACCCCATCCTCGTTAACAAGAAACATGGCACTATTCACGTCTGCACCGACTTTCGCGATCTCAACCACGCTTCTCCCAAAGACAACTTCCCAACCGCGTTCATCGGCCAAATAATCAATGATTGCACCGACCACGAGGCACTATCCTTTATCGATGGTTTCTCCGTATACAATCAAATGCAAATCCACCCAGCAGATCAATATAAAACCATTTTTACTACCCCTTGGGGTACCTTTGCTTATCGTGTCATGTCATTTGGACTCAAGAACGTCGATGCTACATTTCAACAAGAGCCTGGAACCTCCATTTTTCGATCCATTCTCAGCCACAAGATATCGGTCCCACCATCTACACATTCACATTCCCCGGGCCATCATCTGACCTTGGCCCCAAAGGAGCATTTTTATCACATCACATTTAGGTATGCATGATCATGTTCCAATTTTATCAAATAACTGTTACATGTTATTTATCATCAGATATTGTTCACGTCGGGTATTTTGTTTTTATGTGTGTAGGTACTTGTTCTGCAAACAATAAATCCCCTTCAGGTATATGTTCGACACTGGCATGTAATTATTCCCTCTAAAAATTAATTGAATCTCCAAGTCATACCCTCTGACATTTACCTTTAGGGTCCTTACATCCGGCTCTGTAGTACCTTTACCTCTGCTGCATTTGGGTACTTTCACCTGGTAGCACTCTCCCCCACATGAGTTTTCCCATTCATATTTCCCCTTGGCAACTTGACACTCATGTTGATTTCACCCCCTAGGGATGGCAGTCCCGATAGTCTTACTCACTTCTAAGAATGAACCCCATACTTCTTCTCATCATATTGCTAACTTTCCCAATGGACTCCTAATTCATATCATCTCGGTTCTATTGACTGCACCTATGTAATATCATTATCCCTCCATCTCATCCACCATTAGTTTTCCCATATGCAGTTTGTCCTCCATCCATTTACCTAATAAAAAAACCCACCCATGGGCCCCCCACCCTCCACTAGTTCTCTTTAACAACTTGCGCCCTCATAGGCCAAGCCATCTTTCACTGGGGCACCCATTTCTGTATCTGTATACTCAACCCAAATTATTCTTTTTTTTTTTGTAATTGTAAAAGGACTTTGTTTTCAACATTTACTTAGCTTTTTCGTCGTCACCTTTGATGGCCTTCTTTTTCCCGAAAAAGAAACCCATGTCACCCTTGGTTGGGGCATCCACTCTCTTTTCATACCAACATTGTTCACAAACCCCAAGTATCCCAAGTCCATGCACCCCTGATCTCTGATTTTTTTCACTTTGTTAGCCTCTGGCACAATTTAATCTAGTATCTAGTCATCCCCCTAACACTAGATTCAGTTTTACAGTTGTTGCCACTTATCCTTCAAAAATTCCCCAACAAAGGGCAGTCTTGAATCTCACTGCTTATTGAATCCATTCATGTTACCCGCCAGTATCTAATATCATCTATTACTCAGTGGATTTCACAAATCTCTTTGCTTCTTGGAGTTATGTCTCCTTTTCTGTCAACATCAACATAGTTTCTAGAAGGGCGACAATATCTTGACTCTCATTACATTACAATGAGGAGTCTTAGATGACACAAAGAGAATCATCATTTCTCTATGATTCCGTTGACCCCCATAACATTCAACTTCAACAACCTCTCATGTTACGGTGGGTCTTACTATGTGACTATTGTAGTTGTTTCATATCAGCCAAAGACCTCTGAATTCGTTAGGCCATAAATGCCTATGAGTCATCGACAATTCTTATAGTTGTCCTTGCCTCACTTAAGAGTTCGTTCACCATTCAGAACTACCATATGTCGTTATCAACTGTCCCCAAGGGTGTTGCATTTATCTACATCAACATACATCTTTAGTTACAGTCTCACATTTTGGTTACATGACACGAGCATGGGGCATGTCTACCTCATTTGTACACAGATTTTCTTTTTTCTCCCTAGAGAAGGGTTTGGGTCCCACAGTTTTCCCTCTCCCTCCAGCAGATCGCTCTTGTAATTCCTCTCAAAACTCTTCATTACAATGGCACTCTCAGTAAAAGAAACATTGATGTATTTCGGATATACATATTCTCCTAACTCACACATTAAGGTGAATCTGTTATCACTAAAATATTGTCCACAACATTGCATGCAAATGGTTAAGGAAAAACAACAATGCCAACAACCATTAGTTCACCTACAGCATTGAAATGCATTCAAAGGGAAAAAAACTATACAGTGTTTTGCCTACTAATCTATTGATCCATTGGTAGCATTATGTTGGTCATTGGTTGATTTTCATGTTTCTAAGTTTCTCATACTTTCTAACTTTTATTTCTTAGTTGTTTTATTTTATTTCTTTGTTTATTACATGTGTTTGGCTTGTTTAACCCACTCACAAACTTCTGTCTTGTCTAGCAGACTCATCTAGACATGCAAGTGTTGTTGTTTTTCTCACCCAAGTGCCAAAACCAACACAACAACAACATTGACATCCTTTATTATGAATGGAGACATGGAATACAACACAAAAAAATTCTAATGGTTGTTATGGAAGCTCAACAAACACTACAAACTCACACAAGAAACATGGAATGATACCAAGAGATGATGTCAACTGCTCCAATGATTTCCTAGGCCTACTACGATCTACTCCAGCACTACAAATAGCCCTCCAACCCACTGTAACCCTCATGGATCTGTCTCGAATGGCATGTTGCAACCACAAAACCCTCTTACAAAGATCTTCATGGGGTGAGGTTGGGTATCACATGGGACTCGCGGGACCACTAACTTTCAACCAACAAGAATTATTTTAGAAATCCTCCTATGTAAATTTCCTGTCCACAAAGATCCTCATGGGACAAACCTGGGCAACTAGTGGGGTGATCCAAAATTGGATCTCGGGACCAAAATGGGTCCAGGAAGGCCTAAAAATCAAACTTCTCATAATGGCTTCAAAATGGACTTGTGTGTAGGCCTCGTCGATACGAACACAATGCAACTTGAAAGCGATCAAATAGATGTCATATGACCAAGATATCGCGGTCTATTCATTTCGCCAAACATGCAAAATTTGATGATTGTACAGTTCATATAGTGCCATGTGGCAGCTGACTATATAGGCCATACGGTCATACATATGACATGGCAGGGTGCATTGGCATGTTGATGGTGATAGGTGGAATAGTCAGGGTGTGACACGTGGTACCACTGCAAGGGTGACACATGGCACATCTATACGGCTGACGTGGCAAGTCCGTACGACACATGGCACTGACGTGGCAGGTACAGAGGCATATGACTCAGTTGACACCTGGGCAGACAAGTGGAAAAATAGGAGATTGGCACGTGGCATGTACTTGGCGAATAGCATGGTGACACGTGGCCCAGTCTTGGGCTGCCACGTGGAACCCCTCCATTGGTCGTAGTGTTTGGAAAAATTATGGATTCAACGAGATTCGAACTTGTGACCTCTAGTCCGGGTGGCAAGGGTTTTGGCAGGGCAAGGCTACCAGCCTGCCCACACTGAGTTTCTTACCCCTATATGGTTTTATAAATATATATGTTTGCAATGTAATCAAAAGAGAGGAAAAAAATGGGGTTGGGGTCTAGCCGTAGCCCCTGACAAAAAACTTTTCAATGTGACCCATTGACATATGACCCTACTCTATGTTATGGCATGTGCACGATTATTGCCACGATGTAGCTCCTGGTTCCTTCTTTAAGCGCAGACTTACCATATGACCCGACTCCTTACCTTTAGCATGGAAGTTAGGGGTTAGCTCTGGTAGGCCAAGCTAGCCCGTTAACCAAGGGACGTAACCAATGACTACGATCGAGGGCTATCACAATTGCAGAGGGGCGCGTGGAATATAGGGACAGGCCCATATGGCCACTGCACATGACCGGAGCCAAAACCGTTAGGGGGGAAACGCCCTAAGGACCAGCGCTAGGCCACAAGGCGAGATCTCACATGACCGAGAGCGTGGAGGAAGGGGGTCATGCCCTAGTATGTGCTAAAAATGGGTTTTCAACATTATGTTGTGATTTTTATTGATTTATTCAGCAGTTTTGAGAGATTTTGGATAATATTGGGGGATATTGGGCCCTTTTTTAGGCCAGATCTTGGGGAGAAGTTGGGAGGTTGTTACCCACTTCTAGTCTATATAAACCAGAGGTTCTTGAAGCTAAGGAGGAGGTTCAAAAGAGGTTTATGTTGAAGGATTGTTGAGCCAAAGCGAGTTTTATGCAAGGAAGCCATTGAGGAGAGCACCTTTGCGGGCCATTTCTGGGAGCTCCGTTCATCCGATTTCAGTGCCATCAGTTTTGTTGGGTTCTTGAGATCTAGTAGAACAAGAACAGATAAGTTTGTAACCTTTTTGGAACTATTATGATGTACTTTTAAATCTTTGAACAGAAATAAGAAAGTCTTACCCACTGAGACAAAGGCCCAGAGACGTAGGCGAGATTGTCGAACTCTGTTATCACTTCTCTTGTTATGGTTTGTTGTTCTTCATGCTTATGTTTAGATATGTATATTGATTTATGTATGTCATGTTTCATTTATAATTCTTCCTCTTTCATTCAGTTCCTAAATGGTAATATAGCTCATGCAAAATAACTCAACCATTGTCATTTAAAAGATCTTTTCAGATCAAGTGGTATTAGAGCTAGTTAATGGTTGGTTTTTGAGTTTGCATGTTAACCAGGGAAAGGTTGAATTGTGGTGAAGGTGAGCTTGTTGAAGAGAATCCATTTATTGGATTGAGAAAGGGAACTTCTCAAAGTGAGAAGATGGCATCGGAAGAGGGACTCTCTCATGACGAGAAAGATTTTTGAAAAACTTCCTTCGCCATGTCGGAGATGATGAAGGTTTTGTATGAGGATTACTTGGAATGGAAGAGACCGAATCTAGGTGAATCTTCAAAGGTCAAAAGTGAAGAAGGAGAGGATCCTCCTCAAATTCCTCCTTCACCCCCTTCTTCTCCATCAACTTCTTCTTCTTCAAGTTCAAGTTCTAAATCTACTCCAAGAAAACATGTCCATAAACATAAACGAGAAATGCCTTTACTTAAGCTTGATGCAAATTTTGAATAACCCATGTATGATGGTGAAGTCAATGCAGATAGACTTGATAATTGGGTCAAACAGATGGAGATTTATTGTAGTGTGCAACAAATCAAGGATGAGGCAACTCAAATCAAGTTGGCATCGCTTAGACTTGCAGGCACAACACTCATCTGGTGGCAAAGCAAGCTGCAAAGTGGCATGCAACAAGTGGGTAATGTATTTCCATTATGGCAAGTTTTTTTTTCTGCACTTAGAAAGCAATTATATCGTTTTGATTATAAAGAGAAATCTTTAATTGAATGACAATCTCTCAAACTAAGAAAAGGACAAACAGTGCAATAATACACAGATGGTTTTCATAAAATGGCATTGATGTTAGATATTCCTTTACATACCCAAGAAACTCTTATGAAGTATATAGGAGGTTTACCTACACATATTAGAAATATTGTATTTATGTTTTGACCTACTAATATTGATGAGGTTTATGTTCAAGAAACATACATTGAAGCAGGGAAAATAGGGGTTGGTGTATCAGGGGAATTGTCTTCAAGGAAAGAGGACAAAAACAGGTGGAATGGAAAGAAGGAAAATTCAGTGGCAAGAAAGGAAGAGAAACTCTTGAAAGAATATAAATAAAGAGGGGCATGATGAGGACCATTGCTGGCAATTGAATCCCGAGAAGAGACCAAAGTGGTTCAAAGAAAGGAAAGGGAGGTAAACAATTGCAACAACATCACGACCAACAGACTTGGGATCGAATTCAGATGATGAATCTAAAGTCTCATTGATTGGTTTGACAGGTAAAATGAGTGATGGGTTTGATTCTAGAAGTAAATTGTTTCACATAAGGGTCATATTGAGGCATACTAAGGTTGACACATTGATATATAGTGGATCTCAATCTAACTTGATTTCGGAAAAATCGGTTAAACAATTGCGATTAAACACTCAGATGCATCATAAGCCTTACACACTTAAATGGATAAGCAACAATCATCAATTTCACATAACAAAGAAATGCACATTAAAGTTTGCAATTTCATCCAAGTTTGTGGATGAGGTAACATGTGATGTGGTGCCACTCAATGAATGTGGAATGGTCTTAGGCAGTCCTTACTTGTATGATCGCAAAGAAATCTTCTACAGGGAAAATAATCAATATCACTTAACCAAAGAAAGCAAAGAATATGTGGTTCATGCTCATCATTTAAAGGCAAATAAATCTCTTCAAACTACGGAACAATTAAGAAAGGTGGCTCATGCAAGCAACACACCTATAATTGTTTCAAATCAAGTAATTGATCTTAAGAAAGAACATGAGATGATTGTAGAATGGAAGATCAATCACACTTTGCTTCAAGATAAGACAATGTCGTGCAAGTATTACAAACATATTAGCTCATTTCCCGTCATATTTATGATGTTATTATTAGTAATGTTGTCAACATGGATGATAGTGGCTTCAATAAGATGTGACAGAGTACAACGGGCTAACAATATGTTGCCAGTTATCATGATTGTTTTATAGTTGATCTTGATGAGACAGGTGCACATGACAGAGTTTAAAGACAAAGAACAAGTCAGGTGGCCTATCCCGCACTTGATGACTGGTCAATAACCTTTTGGAGGACCAAAAGGTCTTTAGTGGAGAGGTTTGATCCATAATTGGATCTCGGGACCAAAATAGGTCCAGGAAGGCCTAAAAATCAAAGTGCTCAAAATGGCTTCAAAACAGGCATGTGTGTAGGCCTATTCGATACGAAACCAATGCAACTTAAACGGGATGAAACAGACTTCATATGAACAATATATCGAGGTATGTTCATTTCATCAAACATACAAAATTTGATGACAGTACAGTCTGTACAGTGCCATGTCGCAACTAAATGTACAAGTCGTACGGCCATATAGCTGACCTGGCAGGGTGCGTTGGCATGCTGATGGTGAAAGGTGGACCAGTCAATGTGTGACACATGGAACCACTACAAGGGTGACATGTGGTACATCTGTATGACACGTGGCGCTAACGTGTCAGGTACAGTGGAATATGATTAGGCTGAAACCTAGGTAGATAGGTGGATGAATAGGATATTAACACATGCCATGTACTTGGAGAATAACATGGTGCCACGTGGCTCAGTCTTGGGCTGCCACGTAGCACCCCTCCATTGGTCGCAGTGTTTGGAAAAATTATGGAGTCAACGGGATTCGAACCCGTGACCTCTGGTCTGGGTGGCAAGGTTTTTGGTAGGGCAGGGCTACCAACCCACCTGCACTAAGTTGCTTACCCCTATATGGTTTTATAAATATATATGTTTGCAATGTAATCAAATAGGCGAAAAAAAGGGGTCTAGAGTCTAGCCCCAGCCCCCGACACAAACATTTTCCATGTGACTCGTTGACATATGACCTTGCTCTGTGTTATGGCATGCGCACGGTTATTGCCACAGTGTAGCTCTTTGTTCCTCCTTTAAGCGTATACTTACCATATGACCCGACTCCTTACCTTTAGCGCGGAATTTAAGGGTTAGCCCTGGTCAGTCAGGCTAGCCGACTGACCAAGGGGCATAACCAACGGCTGCGGTCGGGGGCTATCATAGTTGCAAAGGGGCACGTGGAGTATAGGGGTAGGTCCATATGGCCACTTCAAATGATCAGAGCCAAAACAGTTAGGGGGTTGGCGTTAGGCCACATGGAAAGATCCCACATGACTAAGAGCACGGAGGAAGGGGGATGCACCCTAGTATCTGCTAAAAATGGGTTTTAAACATTATGTTATGATTTTTATTGATTTGTTCAGCAGTTTTTAGAGATTTTGGCTAATATTGGGGGATATTAGGCCCTTTTTGAGGCCAGATCTTGGAGAGAAGTTGGGAGGTTGTTACCCATTTCTAGTCTATATAAACCAGAGGTTCTTGAAGCCAAGGAGGAGGTTCATAACAGTTTTATGCTAAAGGATTGTTGAGCCAAAGCCATTTTTATGCAGAGAAGCCATTGAGGAGAGCACCTTTGCGGGCCATTTCTGGGAGCTTCGTTCATCCGATTTCAATGTCGTCGGTTTTTTTGGGTTCTTGAGATCTGGTAGAACAAGACTAGATCAGTTTGTAACCTTTTTGGCACTTTTATGATGTACTTTTAAAGATTTGAACATAAATAAAAAAAACCCTCACCCACTGAAACAAAGGCCCGAAGACGTAGGCGAGATTGTCGAACTCTGTTATCACTTCTCTTGTTATGGTTTGTTGTTATTCATGCATATGTTCAGATCTATATATTTCTTTATGGCTATCATGTTTCATTTATAATTATTCCTCTTTCATTCAGTTCCTAAATGGTAATATAACTCATGCAAAATAAATCAACCATTGTTGTTTAAAAGATCTTTTTGGATCATGGGGCATCACGGGACCCTCATCTTCAACCGACGATGATGTCTTTGACAAGATTCACTGAAACCCTCCTAGTAACTACAAAATCTTGGATCAGCCTCCTTTGGAAAAAATTTCAATCTCTTGTGTGAGCCGATAAATATCCAACCGAATACAAACCCCAAATGTAAATCCTGGATGGATTCCCCTCTTATCTAGCTAGGCTGGATATTTCACCACCAAAACTATATTATAATGGTGGAAGGTTTTGCTAAACCGTAACAAAACAATGACTCCAAGAGCACTCCAAAATGAGAGATCAAATCATAATGCCAAAGTGAGGCTCTACCCCTCCTTTTATCATTTTTCCATGTCTTCTAGAACTTTCCCCTTTTTGACCAAATCAAATGTGACCCTTATCCCCCTTTTAGTTTTACTTTAAGATTAAAAGTCACTTTAATAATAGTAAAGTAACTTATTAATCTAAAGTTACTTTATTTCCTTAATGTCACTTTAAAAACATAGCATCTCCTAACTAAGTGAAATTAAATGACTCCCTTTTGACTCCCTTTTATCCACTGATGTTGTTGGGTATTCTACCCTACGGACTAATAAGCTAGGGCTCTAAACTTATACGCAGAAAATGACCCTTAAGATTCAACTTTTAACCTTCTACCCAAAATCTCAACCCCAACTTTTAACTCTACCTAAAATCTCAACCCTTTCGAAAGCAAACAATGGAAGAATTAACTCACCTTTTTAAACGATGCTTGAAGTAGATCCTCCGTTGAGCCTTTCTATTTCGATGTCAGCCGCCTTCTACAAAGCTTCATGCAACCAAGATAAGACTACATGCATGCTACTGATCTTATACTAGAGGGTTAGAAATAAACATAAATCAAATGACATAGATGAGATTCATGAACTTTGGGATCGAAAAGTATCTTTTCATTAGTCTCAAATGAATCACTTACAATGAGTTCCCCGAGATCGGCCACCGCTCGATCCCGATCCTGGCTCTTCCTCTTCTTTTTGTCCCTCAACGGCCGCAGAACATGAAGTGTGGACAATAATAGGTTTGGCTATTTTAAGTGTAGTTTCTTTGCTATCCTTTTTTCTCTTTTCGACTAGTACCACCCCTCCTTTTACAGTTAGAAGAGATATGTTTTAGTCAACCTCTGGCCATGCATGGAAGGAGAGTTTAATCGACAAAAAGTCTTTGTAAGTCTCATGAACTTCCCCGATTTTTGCTTTGTTAGGCATCATGCGTCGCTTTTGGGTTGAGTCTTCATTGATAATTCGCAGTAAAGAAGGGATCAGCGAGCGCTGCCCGCCTGAGAAGTTAGGGCAAGCCGTTTGTTTTGAGTGGTTTTTGAGGAGCATTCAAAGATGGCTTTGAAGAAGAGGTACGAGTTGGTTCGGATGCCGTAAACCTCGGTGATGGTGCATTTTAGGCTATAAATGCATGCCACCTAATGTGCAGGGTCATTATTAACTGATGGTCAAATACATTACCAATTCTTTACCAACTGTATTGATATGCTGAATAAGTGAGCCCGTAGAGTCGTGATCGAAGCGTCACCGCGAAAAATGTCAAATGTCTCACTGAAGCGGGCATACCCATGCCTCGGATAAAATAGAACGATGGCTACCAATCAAATACACCAGATCCATGTCAAATAACTATAAAGAGTAGCCACAATACGCCGGAGCTATACCCCGAAATCGAAAAGATGTACATAGGAAGTATCCATCTCTCGAAGTCGTCTGGGCTCCCTCGATGGTCGTATCTTCCGAGCTTGAGAAACAACTTCAAAATCTTCACAACTGAGAGGTAATATGAGTAGTAATGACGACTACTCCGTAGGTCTTCGCATCTTTTACCACGGCTACTTCGACTGATAATCTTGGATGATCTGGATCAAGGCTTCATTGATCATGTAATGAAAGAGTTTGATCGACGCTCAGATGGCCGCAAGTATGTGGATTAGAGACATATTGCGAGTGGCCTACTCAGCGTAAGTAACAAACTTCCTGTATTAAATAGGGCACGCATAAGGATAAGATCCGTAACATATCCGTTAATCATAAGTTCACTAAGCGTGATAAGTAACGCGTCTCCATATGTTTGGAAGAGTAACCAAACGGAGGACACAACTCGTGAATCTAGCAAAGATTTCCTTAAGGTCGCATTTAAATCCTAGTCCGACATATCAAACGGACATGCTTTATCCAAGGGCTTAATTCATATCAGCTAACTAAGAAAATACTTTTCCCATCCTCTTTTGGGTATATTTGATTTTTTGTTCTTTTGTTGATTTGAAAAATGAAAGAATATTACGCATAAGGGAGGAACGAGGATCTAAACATACAAGTCTTCAAGGCACGTGGACAAGGATCGGCCGTTCTAGTGGAATGATACCTCTGAAAAATCTCCAAAGGGCCAAAGCGTGTTAAAACGCCAGATTTCATTAATCGTTATTGTATCGAGCGGGTAAAGGATGCAACCGCGTTGATAGTGAAATTAATAATACCGGTAAGGCCCTTCGATGTAAGTTTAACGAGCTCAAATAAGGGAAGCTCGGTGATTTTCATGTTTAGAGAGTCCTGTTTATGTTCTTCGCTATCTTAGTTGGTTCAAAAAGGTAACTATCACCAACCAAACGCCAATTCGGCAACCATTTTAACGAAAGTGTGATGTGGGCGACAAGATCACCGCTATTTTTTTCAATTCTGGCGGAGTCCGAAAAGCTTAACTATGGACTCCGGCCAAAATTGTTCTTCTGGACCGCTTAACGAGTGTGAAAGAATAAGGTCACTTCACGACATTTTCAATTTTAGGGAGTCCGAAAAGATCTTTAACTATGGACTGGGGTTTCTTTTCAGATTTAGTCCCTCAGGCTCTAAAAAGGAATAAAATTATACCGGTGATTTCTAAAGAATGGAAATTCGATGATGTCTTTATTCGCATACTTGACCGTCCGGACTAAAAGGTGTAAACTAACCGATGACGTGACTTCAAATTTCGGGCTTAACGAAATGACGGTCACAAGATCGCTTCTGCTAATCTTTCTTGGCATGTTTTAAAAGGTCCGAAAAGGGCTTAAAAGGAGACCTGTTATGTGTTTGGAGTCCTGAGGGTAAGACAAAGAGTGAAAAGACTCATGCAAATGAGGTTCAAAATCATATTCAGAAAAAGATTATACTACCGAGCCTACTATAGTTGCTTAGGAACGATGGGACACTATAATGCAATTGGGAACTACTCCAGGGCATCCATGTTTGGTAAGCTCTACCACCAAATTGTAATTTCGCTTCTAGAGCATAAGTGATGGTTCCGCATCACAATCGGGTGGGTCGATCCTATATTTGAAAAACAAAAGCCAACGAGATGCAACAATGGGGATAAAATCCTACCCTATATGATCAGGTTGATTTTGGAAAAAAAATTATGGACCGCCTTTTATGTGTATTTTTTTTATTTCTTCAAAATCCATTAAAAACGCCCCGATGCCTGATCAATTCCATGTTATATAACTCCTAACCTTCCAAAATGATTTTGGTTAAAAGAAACGGATAAAAGGGCCCAAAAATGGTGACAAAAAGAGGCCAAAGACTCTATAAATAGAGGCTGATGTTCTCATTATCACTATTGCTGATTTCGAAAGTGTCTCTGGAGCCAAAACACCCCCTTCGCTACAGACGATTCCGGAGCTACAGCGGACCAAATCGACTTCGGGCTTGGACCAAGTAAGTACGAATACCCTTAACTTGCATTTTAATAGTTGTAATTAAGTTTTTAGTGGGTTAGGGGGGTGACCGTCGCCCTTAAATGGGGCGGCCCCAGCAACCCGCTGCCATCCAGAGACAAATTTCACGGCATTCGCTACAAGACGATTCAAATAAAGACGGGCACTGGGCGCAATATCCTTCTGATGTACCACGTTACCTCCCGCGTAACCCAAAAATTGATATGCAAGATGCTGACTCCCCTTTTTTACCTTGTGATTTTTGCATTATGTATGTTCATTGGAGAGAATGAGTCGCTATGAGGCGTGAGTCACGATCCGCCTCAAGTGATGGCCACTTAATAATGCTGGTGGGTCATCAAATTTTCGCGGTCCATTCATACAACCAAGGTCGCTGAACGCCTTGGTCGAAAGGCATCGCATCCCCGATGTCAAGCATTTATGATAGAGGGCAATATTTGACGCTTCCACCAATCGAGGACATTTACTCTCGACGCCTCGGGAGGAGAGGAGAGACCGCCGACCGCGATACCTTTCCTACGCTGGAGGAAGGTCTCGAGCTGTTATCCGAAAGTATTATGTACGACTAACATCAGGACTTCCCGATACCGGTTATGCGCAGACTGTCCCTTGCTCTTCGCGACTATACTATCTCTTATCATGGATTACCGGATCTACGTACCTATATCATCAGTTAAGCCACAAGACAAGATGAATCGCGGTATCTTCACTGCATGGATGCACATATTTTTGACCGGAGCAATTCATGTTGTTCGAGGTGATGAGGAGGCAATTGATGTGATTATTTCCGCCTTCGGCCGACCTATCGAACTTCGGTTCGACCATTTTGTGCTCGCTTCTTCAGCGAAATTCCGCGTTTTGTCCTCGTGATGTGACGCTGGGAGAGGACATTTGGCGCACCTTCTCGCGAGGCATGGGCAAATGG
The DNA here is from genome assembly GCA_010110895.2 of Picea sitchensis. Lineage (NCBI taxonomy): Eukaryota > Viridiplantae > Streptophyta > Pinopsida > Pinales > Pinaceae > Picea > Picea sitchensis. The sequence continues at coordinate 34,667 of SNQJ01S0026586.1, forward strand.
TCGGGCCGAAAGACAAGTGTGGCTTTTAATTCAATCGCAGGAGGCCTATGGATGACTACTTTGCATGCCGTCAGCGACAGTCCCCTATGATTGAGGATTACCCCACGCCGATCGACTCTCCGTGGATCCGGGAGGATGCTGCCTCACCGAAAAGCGGAGAGCTATGTAAGTCTCCTTCTGTATTGTTCTTTTGTTTGTATATGTTATTTTTATGTCTTTTATGTGTCTTTATGGACTATGTGTACAAAAATGTACACATGCTTTGATCAAGGATATTTTATGTGAGCAAGATGCCAATCTAAGATGTGATTAGTTAGGTATCGTTGATTTGATTTAGACTTCTAGAACATGGAAAATATGTAATATAACAAAAGTTGCGTTCCAAGAGACGAACTCCTAAGGAACTTTTGGTGTAAAGTAGGATCGTGTACACGATATATTCTGTTTAACTGCAACACAACCGGGCTTTGAGCGCTTAGATAGACCCGAGACTCGGAGATACCCACGATAAAGCCACGGCACCCAATAACGCTATACTTCAAAGAATATTGTTTGTGGTGTCATCTAAGCATATTCCTCCTGAAGATAACAATTGACCCTCGAGTGAAGATCATTTGCCGCGAGGTAAGCCTCCGCTGTGTCGAGCTCAGCACCGGCCCCGCGATATCCAATGAACACTCTTAATTTTCATTTGACATCCGCCATAGTGTCTTGAAAGATAACATTCAAGACACGCCCATGACACGCTTTTAAAAGAAACAAAAGAAAGTAATAGCACAAAGACTATACATATGTTATAAAAGTTACCCACGCGACTTCTATGAGTAATACTTATTGAGGCAGAGTCCATTTCTAGGCTCCTAAAGCATTCTCGAAATCTAATTGTGACGATAAGCTCTTCTTTATCACCTTCCTTAACAATGGAAGGGTCCAACTAATATGGGTTTGAACTTTCTCGCTCTGTGGGTCCTGCGTATTCGGTCGTAAACCAGACAAGGTCGCCTCGTGAGAAACCTTCCGGCGGACGAACTTCGACCTATCATATCGACATACCTTTAACTTTATTCTTGTGAGTCTTCGCTGGCTGTATCGCGATCGCGACACCTGGCCACTGGTTGCTCATAGAAGAACTCGCTCTTTCTAATTTGAGAAGTGTCCTGGCAAGAATCGTGGCTCTACTGTAGACGAATTTGATTATTCACTGGCAAGATCATTCCAAACTCGCAGAACGAAGTTGGAAAGGTGAGAAACCTAAAATTAACTTTGATGTTCTAGAAGCCCATAATGCCGAATATAACATCAAATGCCGCCATGATTTTGGTCATCGAGTTTTATGGTTCATTGTGAGCATTGTCTTAAGCCGCTTTTGTTAACAGCTCCACTTGGCTCCATTGGCTTGGGGGTAATAGGGTGATGAGGTTTCCCCGCTCGTAACCCCTGCTTTGATGTTAACTCCTACTATCATTTGATTCCAAAGTGACTGCCATGGTCAAGGACAATCTCTCTCGGGACTTAATCGCTATAACTGTTAAAAAGGAAGAGAGTTGCGCTTCCATCATCTTTGAACGTCGGCGATGGCTTCACCTAATTTAGTAAAGTAGTCGACATCCACAATGATATATTGGTGCCCCCTTGCTGATGGGGTTGCAAGTAGTGTAATCAATCCCCTACTTGGTGAAGGGACCATCAAGATGCTACCAGAAACATAGGAGCTGGATGCCCTCATCTTCCGTGAGAAGATTTGGTACAGATGGCACTTCTTGACCGAATTAATGCAATCTTTATTGCTGCAATGGCAACCTCTAAGCCAGACTTGGGCTGTTGCCAACCCGGATAGTGACCGCCACAAGCTCCTATAAGACAATCATTGAGTTAATTATGATGTCTTCCTCATGAGTGACATCTACAAGATACAGCCAGCCGACAATTCTTCGACACAGCGTGCATCATCGAGGATAAGATAGTTCTGCACTTGATGGCATATTCATCGACGCTCATCAATGAAGCGAAGTAGGATTACTTCCCCAAAGTATGGAGTTAGATAAGTATATCTCCGTACTATGGATCAGATGATTCGATTAAAACATATCACCCCGATAGGCGATTCTCGCAATAACGCCAATTTGATCAACCTAAGCTCCAAATAAGTTCCATGGGGAAGACCAGTCCACTTTATACTTTATCAAAACAAAATCCAAGTCAATTTTGAGGATGACCATCCATCTATCGATTTTTCCGCCAATAACGCCAGTATCAACATGTACCGAAATGGATTCACTCTAATTTCCGCGAACGATGCTGGTCTTAATGAACATAATAGTGCGATCTTTCGAATCAAGAACATCATGAACCGCCGCCAACGCAAGTTTTCGAGATGGGTGTAATTTGCTCCCATTCCCATGCAGGCCTCGTACCAAGTAATAGATCACGATACGTAAAAACTAATCATCTTTGAAACTAGAACCATACCTATATTCTGACTCGCACCGTATATAACAGGAAATCCTTGTTATAATCTGCGGTCAGAAAGGTGAGGTGCTGCTTGTATGGCTTGTTTCAATGTAAGTGCCGCAAAGAGGCCGGCTTCGCCCCAGAGAAGTAGAACGCTTCAAGAACGATGAACTTCGGTTATTTCTGCAAGATAGTTACGATGTGCTGCCGAAGAAGTTCCTGTCTTTGAAGATTTCGTAGCTGGTAATAATTAGGCGTGGGGGCAACCGACTATTGCCTCCACCTGCGAGGATCAAATCATGATCCCCGCTAAGCTGAAACGATGAACTTAACAAACGTCCCCCGACGCACTAAAGCCAAATTGTTGGGATTTGCTTAATCCGAAGTAGTTTACGCGTTCGAAGATTATTATTTACGTATTGATTGATCTTTTCGCTTTAGAGCGGATGCTGTCATCATCTGTGATAAGCCTCGAATTATATATGTTTTAGATCTGCGGAAACGCAAAAGATATGGCCAGTCTACTGAAAGTGGCTCCCGCCGCTCTTGGAGACCAAAAAAGGAATTTTTCGATAGGTGAATGTACCCACTCCACGTGTGATGAATGCCGCTTTATGCTGATCTCTAGTTTGATTGGATTTGGTTATAACCCGAGAAACCATCCATGAATGAAAAAGCTTCGCAACCGCTTAATTTACCAATCTCGGTCGTGATGAATGGGGCTGGATAATTTATCTTCGGACATACTATTCAAAATCATTGAATTCCAGATGTACACTGATCGTTCTTGTTTTTATCGCATCGAACGGATTTGACGTTCCATTCAAATATGGATATGGTATATGAACCCATCCTTAAGCAATTTCTTAACTTCGGCTTTGATAGTTGTTGCCTTCCCTGGATTAACTGGACGAAGTTTCTCATTAACGAAGCCAGCGTCCGGACACGAAGGATTCCCATGTTCAACAATTTTGACGATGCCCCATATTTCATAAGACTGTGCAAAACATCGCGAATTCCTTTAAAAGATCCGTAAAATCAATCTGGTTCAATCGCATTCACGAAAACATTCTCCACGACGCCGGTTCGGGAGATATTGATAGGCAACATTTCAACGATAGTCGCCATGTGTGACTGTGATAAACATCCCGGTATCGCTATATAAGCTTACCGATGCCGCCAGTCGATCTCCCTTCGCCATGGCGATAGTAAACTCTCCTACCATTCGCGTAACCGAGAAAGTATGATCTATGCATTTGAAGATCTTCCTGGTTTGTCCGGACGGCCAAGTTCTCGCATTATAGCTTCGGCCTGGAAGGCAAGACCTTCAAGTCTTAACGAACGGCATCAACAAGAGAATCCCGAGCCCGATAGGGTTCAAAGAGTGGATCCAACTTCCTTGTGAGGGAATCGATCCCGAGTAAATGGCTCTCACGCACCATGTAGCACGCCACTTCAATCCACGACAAGGGCGCAAGACACCGCGACGCCCCCACGATCCATCGCTCGAAGGAAGGAAGAACCCACTCGATCATTAAAGCAGTCGCATGAATCCATCTAAAACCCCGAAAATCCTCGTTCCTTGTGGTGAGCTTCGACAGAACTTGACATCGTTTTGAGGAGGTGGATAATCGAAAAGTACCCATCAAAGATGGGCGATATCAAACCAAATCCCCCTCGCTGACGCATAACGGGCTTGAGGATTATCGCATCAAAGGGAACTGCGGGATGCCCTGCTACTGGCCGTGCCGAAAGAGAAGGGATAACCATCATCGGTCAGTTTCTTCATCCGCCTTCAAGGGAAACAATAAGACGCTGGAAAATTAGAAGCGACCACCGCTGTATAGCATATGTCCAAATACGACCTAATAAGAGATTGTAATCGATGGGGCAATCGACTACCTCTACTTCGACGCATTACTTCCGCCTAACCGCGACAGTGGAAAGAAGGTGGATGATGCCATGCCGTCTAAAGAACGTTCATCGGACGGTAGCGAGAAGAGTAGTGACTGAGACAACTGGAAGTTGACCAATGGCTCTTTCCAATGTGCTAACGCGACATGACGACGTTGAAGCTCGCTCTTTACCAATTACGCGAAGATGTTTCGCGGTAAGGTTTTCAAGAGCCACTACTATCCGAAACGCCGACGCGGTAAGGTAAACGAGGTTTCAAGTCAGTCGATCGCAATATGACGTTCTCGGTTATAAGTCTCAAATTGAGCCTAAAGCAAATAACAACGCTTTTCCGGAAATGGGTAACTTTGAGGACTTCTTTGCTTTTACAATATACAAGGGGTTTAGGATAAATCTTCCACCACAGAAGTTCAAGTGGCTCCTCATGCTTTGATTATGAGAAGGCTTTAAACGCGACCTTTATTTTCGCGAAGCTCATTACTTAAATCTAATGTCTTTTTCAATCCGGAAGAGGAAGTATGGGATCTCGGCTTCTTTTCCTTTATCAGAGGCATTTTGCTTCTGTTATAGTCATGAGCTCTAGTTATGGCGGAAAGTCACCACTTTTCATCATGTATATGTCATGAAGATGAAGAGTTTTGGGGAGTGACAGCCAGACCGCTTTCTCCGTATCACAGAGGCTTGATTTAGATTCTCACCATGCCGTAAAAGGGATTAGTCAACACGCCTTGCGCCACAAGGATAAACTTCTGGGCCTCGCAAGTCGAGGGCATAAATGGGTTGGGGTGATCTTCCGGACAAAGATTGCACGGATATCTCGCCTTCTTCTTTCTTCATGGCGTCCTCGCACTTTATCATTTGGTTTATCCTTTACCCTTCTTACTTGTTTCTTCTTTCCTCTACCGCTATTGGCCTTTGGGTTAACTGTCTGTACAGAGTGTATCGGCTGCTTGAGTGGGAGGGGCACCAAAGCAGAGTCCGCCGTCACGCAGTGTTGTATTACAATCGGCCAAGTAATTGTTTTGTCAATTGCTCAACGCGCTTAGTTTGTGCCGAAATTAACTATACCTAAGATGTGGTCCGCCTCTCATTCGTTTTGTCTAGTATCGATCATGGTGCATTCGGCAGATGTTGTACAATAGACCAGATCGAGAATAGATAAGCTCAAAACCGTTGAGCTCCTTGCTGATGGCTTCTTCTTCGCAGAAAACACCAGTCGCTAATGCCTTTTGACAACTGGAACTAAAGACTTATGGAACCACTGAACAGAATGCTGGAGGGACTCCGCACTTTGATAAGACTCCTTTCTGCTGCCGCTTTATTCTAATATGATCCGGTGATATGGTCTCATCGACGCCCCGGTTCTAAATCATTAAAGCAATTCTCGCGTCACGGTCAGTATCTCGGCTGTAATCGAAATGGGTTAAGGAAGGCTATAATATCTAAAAAGGAGCATCGTGAACGAATGTTCTATGTACCATTTCTACGGGCATCTTCGATAAGAGTGCTGGAAACAACTGCAACCGACGAGTCAAGTATTTCAATGAGTTGGATGACAATTCATTAAGTGAAAAGTACTACGATCCCCCTGATTCGCTAGTTTAGCTTCGAACTCTTTGGATGTCCGGTTGCAACTTTGGCGATAGAGGCCAACGCGATCGCGTGATTGTGATGACTTCGTTTAACAACCTTGTTAAATCTGGCAAGCGTAATGTTGCCAAGAAAGGGAGTTTAGGTTGTTACTGATAGCCAAGATAAAAGGGTCCTCAATTGACCGGCACCAAAGCCAGAATAAGTTGGGTTGTCAGCCAGTGGTTTGGGTAGAAACCTTGGCCTTGACCTCGTATGTTTGCATTTGAGGGACATCATTTGTTGATTCCCATGAAGGACATAGGATTTTGGCATTCATCGTGGTGTTATGGACTTTGGGAAGGATTATTCCATGCCTGTCCTGTGGGGAGAGGTATAGTAGCTTGTCCCGGTTCCATTGATTATGAAAAGTGTTACCCTTAATCAAGATTCCTGCGGGCGGATTGGATCCTGTCTCGAAGTTCCAAGGTCCCCCTACAGAATAGCACTCGCGGCTCTGGATGGATCATTCAAAAATAGAGTGCCCCAGTGGAAAGCAATTCTTGTGAGTGTGTTATTACTAAAGCGCTACCATTCCAAGCTTTAAGTTGGTGACGAACCTACCGGCAAATTTTTCGCAGGTTGTCCTTGATTCCCAACTCCAAGTAAAATCCTAGGTAGGTGGTTGTCTCGCTAGCCTCACGGATGCGGACTAACTGAGTTAAGGGGACGAAGGAGGGAGATGACCTCCAAACAGAAGGAACGTTGGGCATGAGTGCCCTCAGTTGGCCTTGCGAGAAGCATTGAGCTTCCTACCGCACTCCAAAGTCCAGGAATGGAAGAAGGAGTGCGTGAACAAGATTCGAATCCAGGGCATCCCGCCAGATGAAAACGGAGAGCACCGGTCGCACTAGATGGAAGGCTTGTGGTCACGATAGATGCCGAGGTTGGTCCACTTTGCGAAGAAGTTGCGGTCGGGTCCATGGTGGTCCTGACCGCTGACTGTATGTTAGGAGAGGCTTCTCCGTGGTGACAACAAAGGATAAAGAATGGAGGAAGTCCCATTGAAATGATTTGTTCCATAACCGGGTCAGGAGATAATAGGCGTTCGTAAGATTAAATTGGAATAATAACGTCCGACACAAAATCAGTGTTTGAGGTTTCAACCAATACAATATTGGTGGTTGATTCCTCTGGTAGTTGTTTGGGCTCAATGGTTTTTAACCCGGTTTCTTCGAAAGACCTAAGATGGTCTATCTTCCGCCTCAAAGGTGGCAGGGGTGGCTCAAGTATAACCGGCAGCAGGCCCAAAAACCTTTGTGACCAGTGGAGCTCAAGATCCTCCACTGTGTGAGAGAATTCATGACACGCCAAGGTATTCTACACGTGAAAAAGCAACACGCACTAAAAGACGTTCTAGAAGATAGATCAATCAATCACTAATATTAGTAGGAAGAGTAAAGCCACTACCAACCAACACCAGAGTACCTTTACCGGCAAGTGCAACTCATCACGAAGGTTCCCTCCTGCCCATTCCGCTAAAGCCGCTATCCAAGTCCGCCCTAGGTACCACTCTGCAGATACCCCTTACGCCACCGTATGTTCCTAGAGATGTGGGCAATTAGTTTTCCAAAGACGCGAACAACCATCGGGTACACAATCGATAACCAAGACCACAATGAGCAGTGGTGGTATCGTCCAAAACCGCTGGCGGCATCGAGCAGTTCCTGAAGACGACCGAGGACCTCGAACGATTCGAGACCCACCTATTCGCGGGTAAATGCTAATCTAATTTAATCCCCTGAACTAGGCATCCTCTATATGTGTTCTCCACCACGCTCAAATTCCCGCCTTGGAGGGGTTATCTCCAATGCCTTTCCTTACGCGACCTCACGTTTAACCCCTGCGGTGCCAGAGGGGTTCTCAATATTAGATTCCGTGAACCTGGGACTTCTAATTCCCCAAACGATGTACTCCAATGTTTGGTTTTGGGTGGCCTTGGATAATTTACACTCCAAACTTATAACCAAGGCCCTATCCCGAGCCATCGTGCACCGTGACAAACGTAAAAGTCTAGGTTGATTTTGTTAAGCTGCTTTTAGTGGATTCTTTAAGTCTCCATAAATGCAACCAATGATGTGTGGAAATGACTCAAAGCAAAATGCACAGAGAATGCTTGGAAACTAACTTTTCTAAAATGCAAAACCAACAACTTTTCTATGAAAACTTCTTTCTTTTCTTTCGACATTAAGATTTTATGCAAGAATTTTCACTCACGATTCCATGTAGCCACTTATGCACCCCAGAAAACTTATGTAAAAGAACTTCTTTTCCTAGTTACCGATGCAACAACTAATTTTCGTAAATCAAGAAGGAAATGAAAGGTATTTTTATTTCGTTGTAAAAATCACACAACAAGGAAAAATGGATGACAAGATCAAAACCAAGAGAATGGGAAGAAAACTCTGTCTTAAATCGCAGATCGCATCTAATCGTGAGGTCAAGAATGCTGCGCAATCAAAACAATAACACTAATTTTAACACTCGCTTAAAACCATTTTTTGTGTTTTTCTTCTTTTATGTTTTCTATCAAAAATCCAAAAAACAAGCACAAGCTAAGGGAGGGATGCCCCAACCTGCTGGCTGTGAAACCCCAGACTCTAAACCTCTGATAATAGCTCTTCTCACCACAGGAAGGGATGACTACCCTACCCAAGCTGAAGAATTGTTTGACTGCACTACGCTGATCAAGCCACCAAGATAAAGACGCGGTATCCGTCGCTCCAATACGTAGAAGGGCCGTATCCATGCGCTGCTTCTAAGGTGCCGTGGGTATGTCCAAATATTGAGAAAAAATGACAATAATACCTAACGAAGTTCCTTGCGCGCTTCTCGCACCGATAACCGCGAGTCTCTAACAGCCGATGCTATCATCAATACTCTAACAAAAACAATGGGTAAAATTTTTTAAACAAGGAAACCAATGCAAGAAATGACCGACACTACCACCAACAAGATAAACTTTGCACAGGAAAGTGGGGCTTTGAGTCCTATAACTCGATGAACCAGAGAGTCCTTGAAAACGGACTAAGGACAGTCATATCACCCTCGTGCAAGCAAGAAATATCTCACTAATGTTTAAATCCCATTGCCAACACTTGCAAAATGATCAAGAACAAGACATCAACTAACAACCTGACAGATCCAGAAGCCCTCGAGAAGGTAAACTTCCTCGGACAGAGGAAGAGGGGACCGCCTCTTTGGCTTCCTCAAAACTACACTCATCGAAGTCCTCATTGGCTTCGCGATAATTCGCTATAGATGCGCTAGGGCGCTGGTTACCCGCTGCAGCCTTCTAGAGGGTCACGGTACCTCTCAGGTGTCCCAAAAGAAAATGTCGAGCCGCTACCAAAGAGAATTGCATTGATAACTGCTCGCTATCTTTTGACTAACATAAAACAAAAGTAAGCTAAGAAACAGAAAATGAATTTTTTGATCTACCAAAAAGATCTTTAACCAAACCCTAAAACCCTAAGAGTAAAATATCCCCTGGAGTCAGCTAATTGGTTGTTGGGTATTCTAATTTCCGACTAATTGGCTAGGGCTCTAAATCCTATAATGCGTTAGAAAATGACCCTTAAGATTCAACTTTAACCTTCTACCCAAAAATCTCAACCCCCTTTCGAGCAAACAATGGAAGAATTAACTCACCCTTTTAACGATGCTTGAAGCAGATCCTCCGTTGAGCTTCTATTTCGGATGCCGCTGCCCTTCTACAAAGCTCAACCAAGATAAGACTACTACATGGCTGCCATCGATCTAATGGCAAGTTAGAAAAATTTTCCAAACATAACCAAACGACACAGATGAGATTCATTTTATGAATTTTGGGATGGGAAAAGCATCTTTTCATTAGTCTCAAAATGAATCACTTTACAATGAGTTCTGAGACTGGACACCATTCCTCGATCCTGATCCCCGGCTCCTCTTTTTTCCTCCAACTGCTGGAACATGAAGTGTGGACAATAATAGGTTTGGCTATTTTGGCGAGTTTCTTTGCTATCCTTTTTTCTTCACTAGTACCTCTACCCTCCTTTTATAGGCTAGGAAGAGCTAGGTTTTAGTCGAACTCTACCATGGATGAATGGCCGAGAGTTTCAGTTAACTGGCAAAAGGCCCCGAGTCTCGGCGAAAACTTCCCCGATTTTTTGCATTGTTAGGTACCTCATATTGTTTATTAGCCTGACGGCTACCTTCGCAAGAAAGGGACAAGAAAAGTGCTAATTCGCCTGAGAAGTTAGGGCACATGTTGCTTTTTTTGAGTGGTTTTTTGAGGAGTTACTCAGCATGGATTTGGCTAGGAAGAGGCATGAGTTGGCCTGATGCCAGGTAAACCTGTATGGTGCATTTTAGGGTTATAACAACTGACAAGCCACATAAGTCACTTCCACTACAAAATAAAAGAACCCAAGAATGGGGACATGACACAAGTTGAGGACTTACCTTCGTTTGGAGGATTGTGCAAACAAGCAGATTGTAGCATGAAGAGATTATTTGGATATAAGCATTTATCTTGCTTTGGGCAACATGGTTGAGGGTTATGCCTAACCATTCCAAGGCATAGAGAGGTAGATGTAGTAGCATCATCAGGTGATGAAGTAGTGAGGAAAATGAAATCTAGACGTGCAACTCTTGGTGCAAGGATTGAATAACGATGCCATGAAGTGGAAAGTGGATTCAAGTTGTTGCATAAGACTTTTTTGGGGGGTGACTTCATAGTGCAATGAGGTGAGGGGTGACCTTGCCTTGGTCTGATATTATTGTACAGATGGACCGAATTGCAAAAGGAAGTGACTAGTTTGTGCATGAGGGTGTGTAGTCTCAAGGAGTGTGACGGTTGGATTGTCCATTCAACTAATTCATGGCTTGGGAAATAACAACAACATGACAAGGGGGTCAAGAGCATAGATGCGTCAATAGGTTCAAATTGCAACACTTAGACATTATGGAATATCTCCTTGATGAATATCAGATGATAGAAACAATAGTGAGGCAATGATGGACGCTTTCCTTAGACTTTGGAGTTGGACAGAGTGACGAGGATGTAACAGAAAAGACTAAGTTCAGGCATGGGGATGCACATCTCAAGACTTGGATGTGACAATTGGAATGATCACTCGACTAGTACAAAAATTGAGACGCGCAATGTGCAGAGACATGGAAGAGTTAGTTGAAGTATGGGCGCAATAGCAAGATCACAAGAGTTCAAAACTTAGGCGAAATTTTCAAGTGAACCGAGTAGCAAAAGGAAAAAAAATCATAGTGAGAGAGTGTACCAGAGTTGGGTGACTTTCATCCTTGGAGTTAGGTGAAGTGACCGCATTGAATCAAGCAACAAATCATGAGGATTTGAGTGAAGTACAATTTGGTTTGTGGAAACTTGGGGTTTCCACTTTGTTAGAATTTGGGGTTTCTGGTTGGCACAAAACTTGGGGTTTCCATCAGACTTAGTTGCAATAGAGGCATGAGTGCGGGAAGGGACTTGGAGATCATAGATATTTTGGATGTTTCTAAGGACAAAAATGAATTTAGGTAGGGGAGGATGTAAGGCCTTTGGCTAGATGGGTGTGAAGAGCTTCACCCAATTCCTTAAGGAGACGAAACTTGGGGTTGCTCTAGCACCCAAGTTGGGAAAGTGGACACCTTGGGCAAGAAAACAATCCAAGGGGTTTCCTAAGTATGAAATGACCAATATATTAGGGCACGGTGACATGTGGGCCACACCAAGGTTGGGCACGTCGATCCCAAGGGGCACAACGATTGACGAGCGCATGGGTCTATTTGTGCGACCAAGTCTACAATGGGGAGTGATTATTCGTTTGAGAAACCAGGTCCACAAAGGGGTTTAGCAATTCGTTTGGACACTTGAGTTCATGAAGGGGCGTGACATGCCCGAAGGATGCAATGGTGACCTTTGGAGTCCCTATAATAGAACAAGGGCACACAACCAAGGAAGGTAGATTTGAGAATAAGGAGAGCAAGAAGAGCTCTGTGGTTCTAAGGCAGACGAAGAGGGAGAGCTCCCTCAAGGACCCAAGTCGCTCCACTTTAGAGGACTTTTGTTGCTTTAAGGTGGATTCGTTGGACAAAGTTCAGCGAGCTTATCTTGGGCTAGTTTTGGGGAAGTCTAGAAATCTGAGGCATGTGTGAGGTGGAACTGAAATCTAAGAAGTCTACTAAAATGAAGAGACATCAATTCTGTGGTTGAGGGATCGTCTGAGGTGCACCACTGGAGGTTGCATATACGATTGTGACAGAGAGTATTGGTGTGAAAAATATGTTTATCAGTGTCGTTGTGAGGTGAGGCGAGTCGTTTGAATCGAGTTGTAAACTGAACCAGTAATGCTTGTATTGTAAATGTTTCACAATAACAAATACTTAGTCGGGTGTTAGTCACGGTTTGTGTCACTTGCACTATATCTATGCTTCTATTGATTGTTTCATTGTTGTTATCTTGGCTTCTCATGTTAATGGATGTGTGCTTAAATATGAATAAGTGTTAAAGCCATTAACAAATGTCTAAGTATACAAGAGTTGCACTAGAGTAGGAGTGTGACTCACCAGTAGCCTAGAATGAAGTATGGGTATTCTCTAGGTGAAGAGGTGTAGTCCAGATGAAGTATCTTTGGTGATTCCAAGTAGTCAAGTGAGAAACTTTGTGATTTTGCACACCCTCAAGAGGTGCACGATCACAAGGCACACTATGGGGATGTGACAAATGGTCTAATGTCATACCCTTTGTTAATATTAAGAGAGTGGAGAACTTATTCATATATATTATCATCTTCGACCTTGTATGAGGAAGATGTTGTTTACAAGGAAATTTAGCATTATGAGAAGTGAGTGCCAACAATGTTTTACACTCGATGAGAATGAGGGTACTTTGGAATATTTCCGTCTTTTTGGACCTGCAAAAAATAATCCTCAACCCTTACCTATTTTTCCCTTCTCTTTTTTTAACTTCTTGCCATCTCCTTGAAGAGGGAACCATGGTAACTAACTGCAAGTGAGAAGACGAGTGACTAGGACTCATAGAAGGAACCAATTCCTTATGTAAATCAAAAGTATAATTTGTGTGAGGTCTCGTTCTATCTTGGACCACCTTCCCTGAGTCCCCTTTACCTTGACTTAGATGTGTGACTTCTTAAAGGTATCTAGTTCTTAGATAGGGTCCTTTGTAACTGATCCAGATTATTTTTGAAACGAAATGAGAGCGGAGATATAAAAAAGAAATGCACAGAGATATCGTAGATATTCAATAAGATAACATAAATGTATCATATATGCAACCATAAACACAGATATACAGTAATACATGTTTTCTATTAATCAAATAAATGTACAAAAACTGTAAAAATACAGAGTGAAAGACTTGCTAGAATGGTGGCATCTTATCTTTGAGAAGAGATGTGATGGCTACTCGCATTCACAAAAAGGTGATTAAAATGAGGCTATGAAGGCATTTTTACAATAATAAGGAATGTCAAAAACCCTAGACATCTAAAAACCTAACCCTAGGAGATGAAGCGCCAAAAGTCATGTGGGCCCCGTTTGGGTAAGTTAGTACATCAACTTCTCGGGGTCGTAACTTTTGCATACGATCTTTGTTTTAGGCGTATGATATCCCGTTGGAAAGGTATCGTCAATGAGATTCATTTTAGTCACAATATCAAAGAAAATTCCATATTGAAAACCTATTTTCCTAAGAAAACATCATTTAGGGCCTCAAAATGCCCCGGAAGTTAAAACCTACTAAAAATAGTAAATCACCAAAATTGCCAGAAAATTGTTTTGAGCCAGTTGGAAAAGGTGGGTGGCCACTGATATCCCTCTAGATTAATTTTCCCTCCTTAGGAAGCAATGGTCTCCATTGCATTGAGTTCTCAGGGGAGAGGGAAAAGCGTTTGTTGAATCTGCATCTTGGTGAGTTGCTTGTCTTGTTCGAGACGTCGCGCTGCTCCATTTGTGGAAGTCTGTCACGAACCTGTTGAAGTTGAGGCTATTCAAAAAGTCGAGATACATGAGAGGATGGTATGTAGGAGGAATATTTGTGCTTTGCTACAACCTTGTCGACCTGCTTATGTTCGATAGAAGGTGCTTGGGGCAAGGCTGTAGTGGTTGCAGTGTCCTTTTGTTCTCCTTTTGAACAGATTGTGAAGCTGAATTTTGCAGTATGAGATACTACCTTGCGACACTTTTTAGGTGGAACAGTAGTCAGAGGAACAGTAGTCGGAAATACCTCTGGTATCCTGTAGAGATGACCCCCCAAAGTAACAATGACACTACGGGGTTGAGACTCATAAACAACATGGCATCTCCACATTTATGGTTGGCCCAAGAGCACATCACAGACATCTAGTGGGGAAACATCACATAATATCTCATCCTTGAAGGGTTGGATGACGTATGATAATCGACACGGTTGGCTGACACGGAGATCTCGTCCTTGGCGAAGCCACCTGATGTTGTATGGTTGCAGGTGTGGTGTTTTCAACAATCCCAACTGTTTAACGACCTCTGTTGAGATGAGGTTCTTCTAGCTTCCGCTATCAACAATAAAATGCAACGGGGTCCCCATCACCCACATCTGCGAATGAAAAGGCGCTCCCCCTCTTCAAGATCTGTTGGTTCTTCTAGTTGAATTGTTGTGGTCGTGACAATAGTAGTGGGGTCCGCGTCAATGATTTGTCATTTACCATTATTTTCAGAATCAGATTCTGAATCAAGGTTCAACTCTTTGTCTTTTATCTCGACCACCAATGACTGTTTTGAGCGACATTCATCGGTGTTGTGCCAGGAGATTTTGTGGAACACACACCATTTTCCGGTGTCCTTCTTTGTCTTCCCGTGAACCTTCTTTTCCTGTGTCTTGGAATGGTTTTCGAGAGACTGTTTGTTAGGGTCATCTTTTTCATACTTTGGTTGTTGCGGATTTGCAGACCCGAACTCCCGTTTGTTCTGGTGCTTAAATTTCTTCTAAATTTTAACAACATATCGATAAGCAGCACCGAGTGATGAGATGTCTAGAAAATCCATTTCAGCTTGGATGCATCTATGTAGAGCTCCACGGTATTTCAGAACCAAATGTCGCTTAGAGTCTTTAATACCCAGCTTGGTGCGCAAGGTATGGAAGGTATTGGTGAAATATAGAACTTATTGGCCCCTCTCTTACCGCAGTGTGGTCCATCTCAAGTACTGGTCCTCATAGTTTCCAATAGGGTAATATCGTTCCTTTACCACATCCACAAAAAAATCCCAAGTGGGATCGGCCCCATATATTTCAGACTCCTCTGTGGAACTCTGCTCCCAATAAGTTTCCAACCAATGTTTGACATGGGAGAGAGCTTTAAGGAGTGCGAAGGAGATCTTTTCTTTGTCAGAAAATTTGTGAACAGAGAAATAACCTTCTAGCAGATTTAACCATTTGTCTAGGGCTTCTGCATCTATTTATCCTTCAAATACAGGAATATCAAAATTAACTTGTACCTTGAAAGGTGAGGTGCCTCCAAAGCAGCCACTTGATGAATATACATTTGTTGCTATTGGAAGGCGTTGAAGGATGTGGGAAAAATTCTCCATCATTTCATCCCTCTGTCGCGTGAGAGCTTGCTCAAGCAATAGACTGATAGGATAGTCTGCTCCGTCATTTTTATTTTCTTCTACCATTGAGGGTTTCTTGGGTGTGCGAGAGCAATTTTCCTCAAGAGAGATAAGCTCGAGACCCAACTTTCTATACTCGGACCTCTTCGAAGACATGCACTGAAAAAACAATCAAGAACAGCCTGCTCTGATACCACTGATCCGGATTATTTTCGGCACGAAATGAGAGCAGAGATATAATAAAGAAATGCATAGAGATATCGCAAATATTCAATAATATAATAGAAATGTATCATATATGCAACCATAAACACAGATATACAGTAATACACGATATCTATTAATCAAAGAAATGTACAGAGACTGTAAAAATACAGAGTGAAAGACTCGCTAGAATGGTGGGAGCTTATCTCTGAGAAGAGATGTGACTGTTACTCGCATTCGCAAGAAGGTGATTACAATGAGGCTTTGAAGGCTTTTTTACAATAATAAGGAATGTCAAAAACCCTAGACATCCGAAAACCTAACCCTAGGAGATGAAGCGTCAAAAGTCATCCGGGACCCGTTTGGGTAAGTTAGTACATCAACTTCCCGGGGTCGTAACTTTTGCATACGATGTCCATTTTAGGCGTATGATAGCCCATTGGAAAGGTATCATCGAGGAGATTCATTTTAGCCACTATATAAAAATAACTTCCATATTGAAAACCTATTTTTCTAAAAAAACATCAATTAGGGCCTCAAAATGGCCCCGAAAGTTAAAACCTGCTAAAAATAGTAAATTACCAAAATTGCCAGAAAATTGTTTTGAGCCAGTTGGAAAAGGTGGGTGGCCACCGATATCCATCTGAATCAATCCTACCTCCTTATGAAGAAATGGTCTCCATTGTGTTGAGTTCCCGGGGGAGAGGGAAAAGCATTTGTTGAATCTGCATCTTGGTGAGTTGCTTGTCTTTTTGGAGACGTTGCGTTGCTCAGTTTGTGGAAGTCTGTCACGAACCTGTTAAGGTTGAGGCTGTTCAACAAGTCGATATACATGAGAGGAATGTGTGCAAAAGGAATCTTTGTGCATTGTTGCAACCTTGTCGACATGCTTCTGTTTGATAGAAGTTACTTGGGGAAAGCTTGTAGTGGTTGTAATGTCCTTTTGTTCTCCTTTTGAACAGATTGTGAAGAAGCTGAATTTTGCAGTATGAGATACTACCTTGCGACACTTTTTAGGTGGAACAGTAGTTGGAACTACCTCTGGTATCCTGTAGAGATGACCCCCCAAAGTAACAATGACACTACGGGATCGAGACTCATAAACAACATGGTGTCTCCACATATATGGTTGGCCCAAGAGAACATCACAGACGTTCAGTGGGGCAACATCACATAATACCTCATCCTTGAAGGGTTGGATGCCGTATGGCAATCGACACTGTTGGTTGACAC
>SNQJ01S0026586.1:60287-74477 GCA_010110895.2 Picea sitchensis
CAGATATGCAACCATAAACATAGATATACAGTAATACACGATTTCTATTAATCAAAGAAATGTACAAAGACTATAAAAATACAGAGTGAAAGACTCGCTAGAATGGTGGCAGCTTATCTCTGAGAAGAGATGTGATGGCTACTCGCATTCGCAAGAAGGTGATTACAATGAGGCTTTGAAGGCCTTTTTACAATAAGCAGGAATGTCAAAAACCCTAGACATCCAAAAACCTAACCCTAGGAGATGAAGTGCCAAAAGTCATGCGAGCCCCGTTTGGGTAAGTTAGTACATCAACTTCCCGGGGTCGTAACGTTTGCATACAATCTCCGTTTTAGGCATATGATATCCCATTGGAAAGGTATCATCGAGGAGATTCAATTTAGCTGCAATATTGAAGGAACTTACATATTGCAAACTTGTTTTCATAAAAGACATCATTTAGGGCCTCAAAATGGCCCCAAAATGGCCCCGGAAGTTAAAACCTACTAAAAATAGTAAATTACCAAAATTGCTAGAAAATTGTTTTGAGCCAGTTGGAAAAGGTGGGTGGCCACCGATATCCATATGGACCAGTAACCTTTCAAATCCTATATTTTGGCCCTTTTTCAACAATTTGATTCACTTTTACCCTTCAAGGAACTCATTCAAAGTAATTCCTTACTCTATTAACCTTATTTGGGGCACAAGCCCCTAGATCAATCCATAGTTACATAAGAGATTCTTTATGGGTCCATAATGACACAATATTTTGGGGGCTTTCTATTTGTGGGGCGAAATGAGTCAAATCTTCCTTAACCTTTTCTACTCTCGAGGCGCTAAGTAAACCACACCTTCATTTTTTCTACCATGATTGTGGATCTCACAACGCACAGAACAAAGAGCCTGTATTTGGGGAAAAAAATTGCTATATGGTCTTAGACACTTGTGGTATGAGGTCGAACCATGCAGAATGACTTTTCTATACATATGGTTCTCTCCAACAATTGGTTAAGCATTTCCTTGCAACTTGAGTTCGTTCATTTGTGTATTTATACATTTAATTCCTCTTTCTATACTCTTTTTGATATGTATCTCTCTCTTACTATATTGCAAGTACACACTCATATTGGTGTCAAATCTTGGCCTATCACCTTAATTCACTTTCTCGTTTATTGGGCTACTTGTATTTGTCTTATCCAACATCTCTACAGGGATCTCTTGTTGTTTGATTGGCTCAAACCTTGAATGTTTGTTGTATCAGCCTAGGGATAACTTCAAAGGCTTAGTCCTCTCTCATACCTTGGAAATTATTCAACCCTAACACTTCAAGCAAGGTTCCAACATAACTAGGGAAAGGGAAATACCATACCCTTCTAAGGACACTTTAGGTCACTACTCATTATCTCATTGTTGTATCATTTATTTAGTAAATATAGTGTTTTTATTTAATTGTTTTGGAGATCAGTATAAATATGGTTTACAGTGAGATTAAGTTTCATGTGGAGGTTTGTTTAAGAGATGGAACACTTTCTTAGTGTCATATCACAACTCTCATGATCTTCACCGTAAGAAGCTTCGATTCTTACAATAATGCTCGTTTGGCTGGATTCTTTCATTTTCTCCTCTCTTTCGTTCCAATACTTAGTTTTATTATCTCTCACATTGTGGAAGAGGGAACTTTGACCATGAAACTTCACCCTTATTTTAAGTATCTCTCAATTGAGAGTTCATTTATCTCTCAATTGATAGAAATTTTGACCATGGAACTTTACCCTTAATTTCAAAAAAATGGGTGAATCCAAATAGAACTTTTCCTCTTTGAATAAAAAAGAACTCGTTGAAAAAATTGATTTTGTCCACTTATTAACTCACTCCATGAAGGTTTTAGCATGACATGACAAACTTTAAAGGTTGACACAATTAAATCAGGGGTAAGTTAAGAAATAGAAAAATTAAACTCTTTTACCACTAAAATTATTCTCCAAATTCAATAGGATTGTTTCCATAAGTTTTAGTTCCATCCCATTGATGAGAATTTCAACCATGGAACTTTAACCTTACTGTAACTTCAAATTTTACCAATTACATGTCTAAATTGTTCATACAGAGATTATAAATCATCACTAGACCAAATTTCCCAAATTCCCCATGAATTTAACAACATAAATTGGGGTTTTTTCCCAATTTCACCCAGTTTCTCCCGATTTCACCAAGGAGACATCGTAACTCAAAATTCGGCCATCTATAGACCCAAATTTGTTCATTCTAACAATAAAATTTGGAAATTTTCATTCTCTGGTTAAATTTCCCCAACCTGCTTTTGAAATTCCTCTCAATTTCACTACTATAATTTCAAAAAATGAATTGTAGAAATCCTTTTGAAACTACATTTCAACAAATTTTTTCCCTGCGCTTTGTTAATTGAGTCCATGTAGGCTCAGTGTTGAAACCTGGACCTCTAATACCACTTTTTAGCATCCCCATCTCTCTCCTCGGCAATGCCACATCCAAATTCCAAATTCTGATACCATTAATTTTACTGTTATGTTCTGCATATCAACGGAGTTAAGTGGAATAACAATAATAATTTATAAACACAATTATCACAGAGATTCCATAACATAAAAATTATAATTATACACAACAAATAAAATAAGCTCATGAAAGACACTTATCTCATGAAATAAACACCAACTATGTATAGACGTTACACATTCCTCCCAATCATAGACCACACTGATCATAATATCAGTAGTGGGTCACCCTCGAGCTGGGGATAAATTCTACTAGGGAAAAGGGATTCCTAAGCTAGTCTAAGGTCTAATAATTTGCATAACCGCTCAGTCCAAGTGCCCAACTGCTGCAACTATCCTACAATCTCTTATTCCCCACATGCATGTCCAACCCCAGGAAGTGTGCCCCTTCTCTTCTCAATGTTCCCTCGGCTTCCCCACTTTCCTTTCGGGGCTTCAACAACAGGCCGAATAGGAAGTCTCAAAGCCCTATAGTTATTTCCCAACACACCAAGGAAATATTCTGAGTAGTTTCTCACCCAGAGAAAACTACTCATGGGCCTGACAACCTGCTTCTTTGACATATAGGCTTGACAACCCGCCTCTTCGACATATGGGCATGGCAACCCACCTCTTCAACATACGAGTCAGACAACCTACCTCTTCAACCTGCAACAATACCGAGTACTAGTACAGATGGTAGCATGGAGGAGTGAAAGGTAAGAGTGATGAATGAATGATATCCAAAAGGAAAGAATTACACTATATCCCCAAATATATATGCATGTGTCCTTTAAGACACATGGCACCCAAGGGATTCCCTTGTCCCCACTTTAGAATATTAGGATATGTTTATATCCATAACTTTATCTTTAAGGAATATTAAGATAATATTCCATTGGGATTAAACCCCCTTAGCTTAGCCCCCTTTCCCTTTCTAGTGAAGTTTATCCCCCCGTACTCATTTATGGGTCGGTCTGCAGCAATGATGTACTTTGTTAATGATATGAGTGTTTACATATTACAATAATAGGCTCACTGGCCTTTAGCATCTAGTCTCTCCAACCTAATAATCACATAATCCTTCTAGCATATAATAACCTGGCTCACCAACCTATAAAACATATTTACATTTACAATTGGGGATCGACCTGAGGTATTACAATTTTTCTTGTTGTTGTGGCAAGGATTTTGCTTCTTGGGATTCTTGTATTCGTATTTATGCTGAGCCACTAAGGATTTGTTGGAGGTACCTACAGTGATGATCACTCCAAGTTGCACAAGTTTATCTTTCTCTCTAATCAAAGCATCAGAAAAGACTCGAGAGAGGGATTTTGGTAAGCATTCCCTAGAGCTTCTTTGATGGCATAAAAGGAAGATACAAAGACAGAATATGCACTACCAAGCTTAGAAAGAGTAATATAGATGCATTGGTCTTCCTTCGGATCTATTTTGCAATCTATACATAAAAGTCTAAGTGTTTCGGAATTAGATAAATAATATTCAATGAAAGGAAAATCATTGGGACTTAAAATCATTAATTGATTTTCTATATTGTGGGATCAAATAATATTTTGTTTACCAAATGCATCTTCAAGTTTTTCTACGCTTTATATGGGCTATCGATTCCTTGAAGGTGAAACCTTAAATCATGAGAGATGGAAATTCCAATTACTCCACATACTTCGTCATTCTTATTAGTACATTTGAATTTATTTTCATCGTGAGTGGGTTTTTGTTCTTTTCGCAAGATAATCTGATACAGTCATGTATTTCTTAATACATCCTCCATATGGGATTTCAATGAGAAGTAGTTGGTACTAGTAAGAAGAAGACCACAGGGAGAAGCCATATTAAATATGTAGAGAATATGGATTTAAAGGACAAAACTGATTGTCTAGATGGAAAGCTCTTGAAAAAGGTAGGCCATTTAAAAAACCACAACACTGAAAACAGATTTCGGATATGAAAGTTATGCCCTTTTAAAAAAGACAGAAACGATAACCAAGGAGCCACATGGAATGTAGAAGTTGGTCCACATGGTGATACCCCTCCTTCTAATAACCTCACTTTTACAAATATGTTTCTTATGAAGTGACCCACTTTTATAGAATAAGAGGGAATCACTTTTACAATGAAGTTACTTTGTAAATTAAAATTGCATGCAAAAAGTAACTAAAAAATAAATATTAAAGCTACTTTATAGTGATTCACTTTTATAATTTAAGTGAAATACATTTTACAATTAATGCATGAACTTTTTCAAAAAGTAACAAAAAAGAGACTTGAACTCAAGACCTCTTACTAATTAAATAAAATTTTAACCAAGTGAGCTAGTGAAAAACACATTATAATCTCAAGAATGATGATTGTGGTGTTGTCGTTGTTGTGGAAGATGAATTTGGAGTGCGTGATAAAAAAACTCTTTTCATATGTTAGAATAGGAAACAAAATCACTTCTCAATGACAACAAGGGTTAGATCTCGGTTAGCGTACCCGAAAAATGCAAGTTTTTCCTCTGTTTTTTATTTACTGAAATCGCACTGAGTGCACGGAAAAGAGCATATGCAGATAAGAAAACCCTTTCCTCTTTTTTATTTATTTGTCAAGATTGCACCTAGTGCAGTGAAAAGAGCATACACAGATCAAAAAGAGTAGCAACTCAGAAATAAAAAAATAGAAAAACAAAATTTTATCTCTATAAAAATTTAAAAGGGCGTATTCCAGCTTCATACCTCTGGATCTAATTGAAATGACCGTATCTTGGGAAAACATAAAAATTTTCGAGATAAAAAAAAAATGTTTATATCTTAAATTAGTGCTCTAGATGCAATGGAACAATCCTCTCAACCCATTAATGTACATAAATAGCATAAACCAAAGATGAGATAACACAACTTCAATATCTCAATCTACAATGGGAGTGAGTCTTCAAATGTGCTTTGATACCATGTTCTTCAACACAAGTATTTCAATAGAGGATGAACACCTTCAGTAACCACTCACACAACCATATCAAAGATCAAGACACCGATGTTTTTACATGGTAAAACCTCTGTGGGGAAACATCCATGGCCCCATCCAATGTGGCCACTTGGAGAAATTTATTAATGCAAAATAAAATATTTACAAGAGAGTTTCTCACAATCGATCATCAACAAATGACCCTCCATGCTATTTAAATAGAGTTCATGGACCAATTAGGTGTTAATCCATAGATCAATGTAGTCGTTAAGATTGAGGAGAATATGAGTCATCAGATCACTCTATGTCAGGAATATATCATGTTCGTAGGATTGCAAATGCATACTAAGAAACACACTTTAACCTAATGACACATTATACCAAGTTGATCTTAACTAACTCGTAAGTGTCTAAATATCCTAACTATTCCTTACTTGTCCTAATTAAGTGAAATTTACCAATTCATTAGGGGGGTTTGGGGCTAATTAGTGAAAAGGGGCTAATTGGGGAAAAGTGGGATACTTAACCCAAATTTTTCCCAATTAAGTGAAATTAACCAGTTCAATAGGGAAAATTGGGGGAAATAGAAGAAATTATGGATGATAGTTGTTATTGACACTCTTTGCCCTAATTAAGTGAAATTAAACAATTCGCTAGGGGAAATTGGGGCTAATATGGCCAATTGAGGCTAATTGGACTCGATTGATCTTATTTCCCTTGATTAAGTGAAATCATATAATTTATTTAGATGTTGGGTAATTAGGGAAAATTTTCCCCCATAGCTTAATTTTCCCAATTAAGTAAATGCGGCCAATTCGTTAGAGAAAAAATAGGGAAAATAGGTGCAATCAAGGCTAATTAGGCATGAATGATACTCTTTGCACCAATCAAATGAAATTGACCAATTCTTTATGGGAAATTGGGGCTAATATGGACAATCATGAGCAATTGGCCTAAATTGTTATAGTTTTCCTCAATTAAGTGAAATTGACCACCTAATTAAGGGTGTCAGACAATTGGCTTAGGTTGATGGACAATTGGTATGGATTGTTGGTTGTCATTGATGTCAATAGATATTTATGACCATGTGAAGTTGGAGAACCCAGGTTTGGGTCATGGAACCAAGTTTGTTTGATGTATAATGGTATGAGTTTTAATATATTTGCATGTAAGACTATTCTATATGGATAGTACATGTCATGTCATTTTTGGTGGTATGTGGAACGTCACATAACTCCTCACAGTTTGAGAGTTATGGCCTTACGAGTTTGGAGGACCCTCATATGTTGGCTAGAAGCCCCAAAAGGTCAAAGTGGTTTAAGAGATTTTAGAAGGTAAATAATAAAGTGAAGTGATGAGTGTACTATAATTCAAATTTAATACAAAAGAAAATATTTAAATAATAAAGTTAATGGATAAATTACTAAGTTGACAAGTGGTTAGAAGTGGGTTAGCCCTAAAATAAGGAAAGCAGTTTAAGATGGTTAGAAGGTAACCCCTTGAGGTAAAGTGAAGTGACGAGTGTACCATAAGTCAAAGTAGATGCAAAATAAATTATTTAAATAATAAAGTTAATGGATAAAATAGTAATTTGATAAGTGGTTATAAATTGGTTAGCCCTAAAATAAGGAAAGTGGGTTAAGATGGTTAAAAGGTAACCCCTTGAGGAAGCTATATGAAAGTATAAATAAGAGGCAATGCTCTCTCATTTTAATCACACTTGAGAATATTGAATATCTACAGGTGAATGAGGTAACCAAAGGATATCTAAGATGAATTTCAAAGAGAGGGTGAAGTAAAGAAGGTTGAAATTCAAGGGAGGATAAATTCTTTTGATGATGCTTTCTAAGGTATGTTATTTACAGGTCATCTCACCATTTTCGCAATAACTTTTTTTCTAGAATGATTTAGATGGTGAAATTGATATGGCATTGATTAAAACATATCCAAGTACCTATGGTATGAATTTTAGCTTGTGGGTTGTTGTATTTTTTGAGTTACACTCCGTGGAAAATAGGGTTTATGGCTAGTCTTGAAACTAGTCTAAAACAAGTGTTTCAGGTAAAAACATCATAACTTATTCATAACAGATACAAATTAGGTAAGACCAAATGTGTTGGTTATATTAAATTCTGTAGTATTCTGTGTAAAAATTTTAGATCCATACAACAAATATTTCGTGCGGGGCACACTCTACAAGTTCTCTCTCTAGAATAAGCTAGAATTCAACAAGGTATGCCATTTTTGCTATAACTCCTTTTCTGAGAGGTTTCAAGTAGTGAAACCTCGAGGAATTGCATAAAACACACTGAAGAACATTGTGTATTATTTTCATATCCTTATTCATTACAGGTACATAGTTATGATTATTTCAAGTTAGGGTTGTTGATTAATCCAAAACTAGTCATGTGAGACTAAAGAAAAGTTTGATGGAAATGCTAGTCTCTTGTTGTTAAAGTTAAAGAAGGTTTTCATGTATGTGATCATATACACCAGGTCTATTATAGAGTTACAAATCATATTTGGATGATGAAATTGATGAGGGCTTTTGGTTGAGGTACATGTTGGGTACATGGTTGAGATAAGTAGTTGATGAGTTGGCACATACATGAGGTGTATAGTTGATGATGTTGGTACATATTGATGATTAGTTGATACATGATTGGTACATACTTTCTACATGGTTGGATGCACTTTTTTATGGTACAGGTTGATTACAGGTTGTTTGGTACAGGTTGTTGAATGATTGATGCACTTGTTTATAATATAGGTTGATTATAGGTTGAGGTACAAGTTGATGCATGGTCGATGCATGGTTCATGTTTATTGGTACAGTTTTACAATGGTATATCTCACAATGATAGTGTGACAGTGATTCCATCATTCTACTTCTACTTCAGGGCAGTTGGATGAGGCAATGACAAGTGGTTGTAGCCACTTTCCGATTGTAGCTAGAGATCATAGGAGGTTGCAGCCTCTTACTGGTTGTATCCATAGAATTGGGGAGTTGGAACTTCCCTTAGGTTGTAGCCTGAGAAACTAGGGGGTTGGAGCCTCCTTCAAGTTGAAGCTGGAAAACAAAGAAAGTTGGTGCTTCCAATGAATGTAATTCTTCAAGACATATAAGAAAAAGCATTGTGTGGTTTTCTCCCGCTTTGGGTTTCCATGTAAAACATTGGTGTAATTTGTATGTGTATGATTGTTCATTTGTTCATTTCTTATTTACTCTGCAGTTATTGGATGATAATGCTACATTGATATAACACTTGGATTATATGGTTAAAAAGGATTAGATTGATCTATTACCGATTCACCCCCCCTCTCAATAATCCAAAAATTGGTATAAGAGCCAGTTCCTTCAGAAATCAGTTTAACCACTGAAAGGTAGATCATGGAGAGCAACAACTTGTATAAAAATGGAATACCATATTTTGATGGACATAAGTATGCATTTTGGAGCATAAGGATGAAGACATATATACAGGCACAGGGATTTGAAATTTGACAATCAATTGTAGATGGATACATAGTACTAGCAGTTCCGCTAACAAATGACAAAGCAATGAAACTTGGTCAAAATAATTCCAAAGCCACAAATTCACTTTTGAATGGTCTTGGTGAAACAATATTCACCAAAGTTGCACATTGTAAATCCGCTAAATAGATTTGGGACAAACTTCGAAATGTTTATGAAGGAGATTCAAAAGTCAAAGAATCAAAGCTTCAAACTTACAGAGGTCAGTTCGAACAACTAAAGATGAAGGAAGATGAGAATATTGCAGCTTACTTCTTACGAGTCGATGAAATAGTACATGCAATCATAGGATTGGGAGAAGAAATTCAAGAATCTGTAATTGTTCAAAAGGTACTAAGATCTCTTCCTATGAGATTTGACCCTAAGATATCAACACTAGAAGAAAAAGCATATCTAAACTCAATAAGCATGGACGGCCTACATGGAATCTTTACAGCGTATGAAATGAGAACTGAACAGGAAAATTCAAATGTAAAAGAAGCAACCTTCAAAGCATCCAAAAGATCAAAGCAAAAGGGAAAGCAACAAGAAAAAGAACATATCAGCAATAGTGATGTCTTGAAAGATGATGAAGAAGTGGTCAACTTTGTCAGAAGATTGAACAAGGGAACCGACGGTAGGTATAGAGGTAAGCTTNTAATTTGTTTTAATTGTGATGGTATTAGTCATTTTTCTAACAAATGTCCTCATAAGAAAAAAGAGAAATGATGAAGGTGACTCAAAAAGAAAACAAACATATAAAGACAAAAGAACCACAAAGAAAATTTTCAAGGAAATCTTATGCACCAAAGAAGACATCTCATCATCAAATGAAGATGAAGTCAGTGACAGTGAGACAGAAAGGGTTCTATTCATGGCAGTAGAGGACTCTGATAAATAATACTCTAAAGTAGAATATGAAGAAACCGAAGAAGAAATTGAAGAGGTAGAAGTTGACTATCGAGAGGAATTGATGAGTGTCATAGAATTTATCAGAAGAGAAAAGAGGAAAAGAAAGAAGCTACAAGCGGAACTAGACAAGAAACAAGACACTCAGGAATTAGAACAAATGATCACAAATTTTAAGGTTCAAATTGAAGAAGATAAAAGAATTGAAGAATCACTCAAAGAAAATCTAGAAGAAAGAGATAGGATCATTGAAAATTTGGAAGCAAAGATTGTCACATTAAGAAAGTATCTTCAAAATAAAAATATGCAGGACAGTTCAAAAGTTTTGAATGACATTATCAATAGTCAAAGGCCTAATCATGAAAAGTCCGAACTTGGATACAATTAGACAGAAAAGGGATCAAGCTCCAAAACAACAGAACAAGAAACATATCCAAAAAGCTATGCAGAAACAATCAAAGGGATAGGAAGGTCTACAGAGAAAATTACAGGGACACTCATCCACCGAGAAGATTCAAATTTCAGAATCAACGACCAACAGAAACATATAGGTCTCAGAAAGAAGAAGGATTCATAAGAGCACCTCCTTTCAGAAGATCTTCAACTCTCAGGTATCAAACTATCTTTTTTGGTTTATGTTATGCATGTAATAATTTTGGACATAAAGTTGTGAATTGTAGAGCTAACAAGAAGAACATAAACAACTTTGAAAGTCATACACAAAAGGGTTATCCAAGAAGGCCTAGTGAAACACAAAGAAGAAGTTACTGTTGAAATATTGTAACTGCAAAGAGTATTCTAATTATTATTGATGTATTATTCATTAGATCAATCCCCTTTTGTGGATTGATCATGTCAAGTATTGTAAATGACCAAATCCATTTTTGCGGATTGGTCAAACCCTAATTGTAATAGGCTAAATGAGAAGTCGGCCCAGCCAGAATATATTAAAGTGGTTATAACCACCCAGAATGAGAAGTTGACCCAGCCAGAATATATTAAAGTGGTTATAACCACCCAGAATGAGAAGTTGACCCAGCCAGAATATATTAAAGTGGTTAAAACCACCCATCATGAGAAGTTAGCCTAGCCAGTGAAAAGACGCCCTAGTTCAATGCCTGCCAAATTGTATAAATAAGAGAGGCAAGTGTCTCATTTGTTCACTCACTTACTTTTTCATCAGAGTGCAAGTTTGGAGCTGCAGTTGGAGAAGAACGAAGAGAGAGAGAGGTGCATACTTGGGAGAGGACTTTCTATCTTGTTTGGTTTATTCTCTTGCCATTGTATTGGATATCTATAAGGAAGTTTTTGCTGGGTTTTCTCCCCCATGAGGGTTTCCCACGATAAATGTTGTGTCTCTTTTGATTGTGTATTTCTCAGTGATCCTATCTATGCTATGGCTATCTAGTGAATTGAAAAGAAAATTAATAATAGATTAAACCTTAACATGGTATTAGAGCTAAGCTGAAGAGAGAATCTTTCACAAGAAGAATAAAAACGTCATTGTTACCGTACATGAAAATTAGGGATTTTTATTGAAGAAGGTTTTCAGCCTCAAAACCATCTAGAAAAGTGTACCCTAACCCAAGGAATTCTTTGGCACCTTCAGCACACATTTTCACAAAGTACCAAAAGTACCAGAGTACCAAAAGTACAAGAAAACCAGAAGTACCAGAAAACCAGAAGCACTAGTCCAGAAATCCATTGGTCAAGTTTGAGGGGGTAAAATTTGGATTTTAATAAATCTGATTGCACCAGCTTACTCACCTCGGCTCAGTGCATCTATCCCCTGGATCAGAATTTCAAAATTTGAAGTTTGAAAAATTAGGGTTTCCTCATAAAACCCTAAGTTGCAGTTGCAGTTGTAGTCTCAGAACTAGTTGCAGTATCAATTACAGTTGCAGTACTAGTTAAAGTATCATTCGTAGTACCAGTTGCAGTCACCCTTGACGTTTTTAGGAGTTGGTGATCATTGTCGTTGCTACCAGATGGTACCACTACCTGCAAATTCTATCATAGGTATGTACTCACATATGTTTAAATTGTTAATATTTAAAGGGTATTTGTAGGATAAAGGATCTCTTGCCATAGATCCAAAAGGATCTCAAGATCCAACACATTCATAGGAATTATGCAACCTAGGTGTGATTATTCGGATATGCATCTATTTGTTATGACATTATTTTGATCAATGTTGCATGATGTAGCTATGCCCATCATACTAACCCTTGGTCAAAATTAAATTCAAGGTATTAGATGGATTAAAGTTGAGATCATAGAGTTTATTCTCTAACCCAACCTTCTGTCAAGATAGCATATTGTCTTAGTACAAGAAGATAGGTTGAAGAAAGCACTTGTAATCTTGAGTGAAGAAGACTTGGAAGAAAAGCAACACACTCATTCTTGAGGACAAGGCTCCAAGTTCCAGGAGAAATCTCTTGTGTTAGTTCCAGGTTTCCATGGAGGAATGTTTGATCACAACACTATAAGAGTGTTGACCTCATTTCATATTGCATTTCTTACTTTTGATATTTACTTCAAACAGGTCACAAGTGATAGCTCTAAAGGAGCTACAATGATGATTATTTGTGATATTGCTTTATTATCAAAAGAGTATTATTCTTTCTTGTTGTTTTTTTGACCTTGTTTCAGGTCACAGGTGATAACCCTGAGGAAGCTATAGTGAAGGTTGCAAGAAGGAAGCATATTAGATGAGATATGAAGCAGACTATGTACATGACCATATACACTCATGTACCAAATAAGAATAAGAATGAAGCCACCTTGATGGGAAGCAGAACTCGTTTGTAGCTTGACTCTATGGTTCATATTTAAACTTGGTATTCAACACCAAGTATACCCTGTAAGAGATGATGAAGTCCTTGTAGACTCAGAAGAAATCGAGAGTAAGCTTGATCTCAGAAAGGATCAGATGAAGAGACAACTTCCAGGATTGGGAGACAGATGACATGAGAAGACTAGATCGTAACTTCATAGACTCCTATAAGATATTAAATCTCCTGGGAAGATTCCCTTATTTCAATAATAGAGAAGGAAGCTAGTCAGAAATACTAGGATATGGATTCTTCCCTGAGACTAGAAGAGAAGTTAGTATTGCCTTCCAAGATTGATCTATACATATCAAATCATGTTGCATATGTACAAAGATTGATGTGTGTCTAAGAGGATTCTCCCAGCAAGAGGGAGAAGACTATGACGAGACATTTACTCCAGTTATTGAAGAAATAGTTCCAATATTTACGAAGACAACCAAAACAACCATGATTCTATAGAGTATGAGATGCAGGGGGAGCAATCCCCATATTTAAAATCAAGTGGCAGTTGATGCATTACATTAGTTGGGTCATGGAGTCATGACTAGAATGTAAGATAAAGTTACCTCCATGAAATAACAAGAGCTAGCTTCAGTATCAGTTATTGAGCTATTCTCAATTTCAAATGAAACTATTGCCGTGATAAAATAAGAGGAGTTACTCTTAGATTTTA
The DNA here is from genome assembly GCA_010110895.2 of Picea sitchensis. Lineage (NCBI taxonomy): Eukaryota > Viridiplantae > Streptophyta > Pinopsida > Pinales > Pinaceae > Picea > Picea sitchensis. Next base: position 73,674 of record SNQJ01S0026586.1, read on the forward strand.
GCATCCACAGTGAGAATGAAGCAGTAATTCTCAGTCTCAGAGAAGCTGCAGGTGCAGAATCCCAGATTCCAGAAGGAACAATTGCAAAGAGAGTAGAGGACATACTCCCAGACAATAAGACATATAGTGCCTTGCAGAAAGAACATAGAGCTAGCACATGTTTGTGCATATTGAGTTGTAGTTGAGCAAGTGTACCATATTGGTACAATGTAACATGAAAATTTGGTTTGAAGATTGAAGATAGAAAGACTCATGTCTACCAATTGAAGGAAGCTTTGTACGTGTTGAAGCAAGCTCCTAGAGCTTGGTATGGAAGAATAAACAATTTTCTGATGAGCTTGGGATTTACCAAGAGTAAATATGATTCTAACCTCTACTCAAGGTTATGAATGATGAGCCTATTATATTTATATTGTATGTGGATGACTTATTCTTAACTAGAGAAGAAAATCTCATCACCGAATGTAAGAAGAAGCTCGCTGCAGAATTTGAGATGAAAGACCTTATCCTAATGCATTATTTCTTAGGTCTTAAGGTATGGAAGAGCTGAGAGAGGATCTTCCTTAACCAAGGGAAGTAGGCAGTTGAAATATTGAAGATATTTGATATGTTGGAGTGCAAATCCATGAATACACCCATGGAAACAAAGTTGAAGCTCCTAGTTGACACTTCGTTGAAATTGATTGATGCCATGCTGTATAGATAGATCATTGGATCGTTGATGTATCTGACGAACACCAAACCAAGATATTTGTTTTGCTGTGAACACCTTGAGTCAGTTTCTGGTAGAACCCAGACATGTTC
>SNQJ01S0026587.1:9393-22368 GCA_010110895.2 Picea sitchensis
AGGAGGTAGAGTATTTGGGTCATATTGTATCTCATGAAGGTGTCAAGGTAGACCCTAACAAGATTAAGGCCATGATGGACTTGCCGATTCCTAAAACATTGAAGAATCTTAGAGGATTTTTGGGTTTGAAAGGTTACTACTGCAAGTTTGTTCATAACTATGGAAGAATAGCAGTACCTTTAACGACACTAACTAAGAAGGATGCATTTTCATGGAATCCAGAGGAAACTAAAGGTTTTGAACAACTTAAAGAGGTGATGTGCAAAGCTCATGTCTTGACCACTCCAGACTTCACAAAAACCTTTATTGTCGAATGTGATGCCTCGGGAAATGGAATTGGTGTTGTCCTAATGCAAGAAGGAAGGCCCATGGGTTTTTAAAGTCGACCACTCAAGGGAAAGGAATTACACAAACCCAGCTATGAGAAGGAAATGATGGAAATACTACATGCATTGAAGAAATGGTGTCCTTACCTAATAGGTAGGAAATTCAAGGTCAAAATAGATCATGATAGTCTTAAATACTTCTTGTAACAAAGACTATATTCAGAAGAACAACAAAAATAGGTAACCAAGATATTGGGTTATGATTTTGAAATTGTCTATAAAAAGGGGAAGAAAAATGTTGTGGCAGATGCACTCTCAAGAAAGGATGAAGATGTTGAGGCCTTTCTCTATGCTATCGTGATCATCCAACCCGATTGGATAATAGAAGCAAGGGATGAATGGAAGAATGAAGAAAAAATGTGGGCTCTCATTCAAAGGTTGTAGTAGGATTCCAGTGCATCAGATACATTTACATGGAAAAATACCCTACCGAGACAACTCGCAAGCCCAAATACCCTTGCAGGATTTGTAAGGGTGAACATATTCTTAGGGAGTGCCTTGGTATTTCCAAGGTCTTAGAAGTGTGGTATACGGGTTCCCAACAACCCACATCGCTGGTCTCTAGACATCATGATGATGAAAACCCATCAAACATTCATAGTAAGGTTGGAGAAAAGAAAATTAGAGTCAAATTTCCTTGTAGTTTATGCAAAGGGATTCATCAAACTCACCTTTTACCTCGTATGGATGAAGCCTGAAAATTGTTGGAAGATATTACTGTTGTCCAACAAAAAATTCCAACCGGTTATTGTAAATTTTCTCCCAACCCATCATTGGTTGATAAAGAGGTTGATCCAATCCCATCATCGGTCTATCCCACTCTTCCCTTGAATATTGAATTTCAAGTGGTCGATATGAGACCATCTTCATTCAATCCCACTCCTCCCTTGAAGAGTGAAGTTCAAGTGGTCAATCCAACACCTTCATTGATCGATCCCACTCTTCCCTTGAAGATTGAAGTTAAAGTGGTCGATTTGATTCCATCATTGGTCAATCCCACTCTTCCTTTGAAGAGTGAAGTTCAAGTGGTCAATCCAACACCGTCATCGATCAATCCCACTCTTCCCTTCAAGAGTGAAGTTAAAGTGGTCAATTTGATTCCATCATTGGTCAATCCCACTCTTCCTTTGAAGAGTGAAGTGGATGATGCTCAGGTTTTTCTCATCTGTTTAGATTGTTCTAGAATAGGGGGAATTTTACCCATTCCCACAGAACCCCCTCCAAGTATTGAGGTAATTTCCTTTGATTGGAGTAGAATGACGGGACCTCTCCTTCCTTCCTACTTGCATTTCAAAATCATTGTGAAGGTTTGAAATATAAACATATTTCACACTATAGTAGATGAAGGTGATTATATTAGTATTTTATCTTCAGCCACTTGGCAAGCTCTGGGTTCCCCTCATCTTGCGCCTGTTACCCATAATTTGTTAGCTTTTGATAGAAGAGATAGTGAATCTTTAGGGATCCTTCCTCTGTTAACGGTTAGCTTAGGAGGGAAAATTGTCCATATTTATGTGATGATAGTCCAAGGACCCTTGGATTTTAATTTACTCCTCGAGAGAGACTATGTGCATTCCATGAAAGATATCGTGTCCACAATATTTTGAGTGTTGTCTTTTCCTTATAATGGAAACATCATGACTATTGATTAGAGTTCATTTATTATGCCTGATCATCGTATGACTTCCTACCATATGACTTCCCTAAATGTTCCAAATACAATGATATCCACCCCACCATAGGTTAGTTATGTGGAAACATGTCCGATGTTTTCAACTATCGAAGAGAACAAGCCTCTCACAATATGCTCAACTTCTTCTGACCAGATCCGATAGTTGACATGGTGATGTCTTCAATAGGGTTATTAGAGCCTAATCTCCCTACCCCTACTGCGACCCTCAATATGTATTCCTTCTAGAGCATTGTTCTTCCATACAAAGAAGATCTCTTGGAATCCATGATCAAGGTATGTCCCTTGACATGTATTCCTTCCATAGAATTGTTCTATGGGAATCCATGATCAAGTTGGATTCATGAGTATGGTTTATTTTCTGATTTTAAGATCATTCAAAAATGAAACTAGTTGTGAGAGTAGTTCTCTTTTCTATGTCGAGATCATTAAAAAATGAAATAGAGAGTTACTAACATCATTTTTCTTGTCTTTTTCAAGGTCATTAAAAAATAAAATAGAGTTTGGGAATCGAAATGAGAGGTTATGGGCATAGTTCTATTCCTGTGTCAATCTCGTTAAAACATGAAATAGTCATCTCTCTCATTGAGTCGAGTATTTCACTAGAAATCCTACATGAACCTTCATTTCATCCACCTGGGTTAGTTGATCCTCTTTCTTCCTCCCTCTCTAGTGAACATTTTCCTATTAGTAACTATGTTATAGAAATTGGCAATAGGAGAAGAGTCGGTGAATGAAATGAAGCTTGGGGGGCATGTCCCTATCCTCTGGACATCATGTTGGAGTTAAGTCATTATCTTCTCAAGTTGGGGGAAAATTACCAACCCTCCATGGGTATCCTCCCTTGAAACCTTTTGACTTTACATTAGGAAGTTTCCAAGCATAGTTAGTTTTCAATTTTAAGATCATTAAAAAATGAAATTGGTTCCGAGCATAGTTATTTTATAGTTTCAAGATCATGAAAAAATGAAACCTACCCAACCATAGTTTTAATTTGTTTTCAAGTGATCTAGATTATTTTAGGAACAAAATGAAAGCAGAGATATTACAATGAAATACACATAAAAATTGCCAGAAACAGAGAAATACAACAATACATGATTTCTATTAATGAAGGAAATGTACAAACACTGTAAAAATATAAAGTGCAAGACTCGCTAGAATGGTGACAACTTTATCTCTGAGAAGAGATGTGAGGGATATGATCATTTGCAAGAAGATGATTACAATGAGGCTCTAAAGGAATTTTTATGATAAACATGAATTCCAAAACCCTATACATCCAAAAACCTAACCCTAGGAGATGAAGTGTCAAAAGTCATGTGGGCCCCGTTGAGGTAAGTTAGTACATTAACTTCTTGGGGTCGTGAATTTTGTATACGATCTCTCTTTTAGGCGCATGATAGCCTGTTGGAAAGTTATTTTCATGAACTGTGAATTATGCCATTAAAATATGACTCTGTCTATAGTTTGACTATGGAAAGCCCAAAAAACTATGTTTAGAGCCCCAAAATGGCCCTAGCAGTACTGAAAGATGTAATGAAATGAAAACTTTCAAAATAATCTAGTTGGTTAGGTAGGAGGCCACCAATATTCACTTGGATGCTGAGTAGGGATTCAAGACAACCCCATAAGTATAGAACCTACAATTACAAATAAATTTCCCCATTACAGAGAAATGTGTTGAACTGAAAATTGTTAATATGAACTAGTTAGAATTTGGAACATGTGGGTGGCTACCAATATCCAGTTGGATCAATCCTCCCCCCTTAGCAAGCTATGGTCTCCATTTCATTGAGTGCCCGAAGAAGAGGGAAAAGCATTTTCTGAATCTGAATCTTGGTGAGCTATGTGCCTTGTTGAACAAGTTGCATCACTTGGTCCGTGGAAGGCTGTCACAAACCTGTTGCTGGCGGGGTTGAATCTGTTCCACCAACCTGTTGTCTCTAGGCTTGATGGGGCATTGTATAAGCACCATTGTAAGTGAAGAAACAATATCTTCTTTATCTTCTACAATATTCTTCTGTTGGATAGAAGGTGTTAAGGCTACAATGGTTGTAGTGGCCTTTGCATCCTTTGAATTGACTGTGAAGAGGATGATTTTTGCAGTATGAGAGATTACCTTGTGGCACTGATTTGGTGGAACAATAGTCATAACTACCTCTGGTATCCTGTAGAGATGACCCCCCAGAGTAATAATGACACTACGGGGTCAGGACTCATAAAAAACATGACGTTTCCACATATATGGTTGGCCCAAAACAACATCACATAAATCAAGAGGGGAAACATCACACACTACCTCATCCTTGAAGGGATGGATGTTATAGGATAGGAGGAACTACTAACTCACATAGAGATTGTTAAATTTTAGTGATGTTATTAGATTATTTTCAAATTACATGAGCATTCAATGCATTTAAAAAACAATAACATAAATAGGATCACTGAAAGAAACACAATCACAAGGTACACAATATTTTATCCCGAGAAACCCTCATGGGGGATAAAACCCATAAAAAACTTCCTCAATAATAGATTTCCAATACAATTCCAATACTAAGACCAAAATACCAAGAATAAACCAAGAATGAGCATGCAACTCTCTTCTCCTTCCTACTACAATTGCCTTCAAGATATGTACACTAGATGAGTGAGTGTGAGAGTGAGAAAGTGAGGCACCATCGTCACATATAAATACTAGTTGAGGAGGTGTTAGGGTTATGTATCTTCACATGGTAGGGATGACTTCTTCTAGAAGTGGTTAAAACCACTTTATAAACACTAGGGGAAGACTTTACAAATACCACCATATAAATATGGTTTGACCAATCCACAAAAGGGGATTTGACCTTATACAAGAACCGACATGATCAATCGACAAAAGGGGATTTGATCTATAAAATAATAACTCAAATATAATTAGAATATTCTTCGGAGTTACAATATTTCAACACTCCCCCTTAATGAGAAGGGTATTCTACTGACATGGCCCAATACAACATCATCAAGAAAAGGATAGGGAAAAATCATCATCAACATATGGAACATTGACTGACACATCTACAAATCATCGAAAGTTTTTCTCATCATCGATATCATCATCGTTCAGATTATGGAGCTAGAGTAACATCATCATCATCATCAACAACAACATTAAGTTGAAACATCAACATCAATAGCATGAAGCTAGAACAACAACATCATGAAAAACATGAAGTTGATACAACATCACCAACAAAACAAGGCTGAAACAACAACATCATCAACATATGACAACATAATGAGGCAGGTGCATCAACGACAACATTTGTTATATTCTGACAGACCATCCTTACCAGACCTTCGAGATATACCTTGGAATCATAAGATTCCCTAGGATATAAAATCCTAACAAGATACCATGTGGTACTTTGACATACCTTCCTTACCATACCTTCGGGATCTGCCCAAGAATCATAAGATTCCCTAGGATATAAAATCCTAACGGAGCTACCACTAATAATTACAAAAACCCATCCCTGGTCCGTGGAAGGGGTTCTCCGGTTGGCTAATTCTCTCATTTGTTTTTTTCATTCGTTCACTCTTATTCCCATCCCCATTCTAGTGCTATTGTTGGTCACCTCACACTCATTCACCCGATTTTTTCATTGTTCATCCTCTCTCGTGGAGTCTACACTCCATTCATTCCTTCACTCACTCATATTTCCTCATTCGTGTTTGGCTTGGGAAAGGAAATTGGACCATTGAAGAACAACCATGGTTTTTTTGGCTGAAGATATTTCCGGTGTAATCCAACCATGACTTGAGGCCTGGATGTCTGATATGCTTGGCCTGTGTTCATATTTTCTAACAACTGGGAGTCCTGAGAGTCTGAACATGGAGATTCTAAACCAACTGCATTGTAGCCCTGGAAGGAGAAGGAATTCCTGAGGGACTGGATGACAGAGAAGGGTGGAGGTCCATTCTCTTGGGTGGTGAAGTCTGGGTAGAAGAGAGTTGGGCAATTGGATTGCTATGAGTGCTGGAGAAGCCTGTGAGAGCTTGAGTAATGACTAGTTTGGGAATCCAAGTAACACTCTGGAACCGTCCTTGTAGATTCATAGCTCTAGCTCAGGGGTGACATTATTATTGAGACTTGGAACAACAATGTCTATGGTTGGGTGGAACATCCTTGGTCTGAAACCAATTGGTATCTTCTTTTATAAAAGATAAGTGCTCTCTGCTATGGTTTCATTTGCTTGTGTATTTATTTCCGTTGTATATTAAATCATTATATTTGATATTTGTACTTGTAATATGCATGCTTTCTAGTTAATGTTGTGCATGGTATATTGTGCATGTATTTTATGTTGAAGTATGAATCTTAATCATTGCATGTATGTATGTCATGCTTATTTATTAATTAATTGTTATCATAGATTCAAAATCAACCAAGAGGTGCATTCTTGGTGTGTCATGCCCAATCTGTGGGAGGATGGGTACGTAACAAATTGGTATCGGAGCTTCTGGTTCAAACACCAGACTGTTACAGGCCAAAACAAGTGTGAATCAGGAAGATTCACTGTCACATATTTTATATATTTGTGCGAATTTGGGAAAAAATGGTGGAAACATTTGAGGGAAATCCCCCAAATTTGTGAATGGATGTGATTTTGAATGATTCTAGGATTTTCTAAGAAGTTAATGGATTCGATCTATGGAGCTGAATTTGACTTAGAAGGTCAAAAAATTTGAGTTTTAATGGTCACTATAATGCTAGACAGAGTTTGTAGAATTGACAGTTGAGATCGTGTTCGATCTTGGATCAATAGTCTATATTTGTCCTTGAAAAATTTTAAAAGTTCAAATGTTTACAAATTTGGCGAAATTACCAAATTGATGGCTAGGATTGATTCATTGATTTGAAAAATGAGGAACATCGATGGTTCGTATTCGTTTCGGATGTTTAGGGAGTTGGAGAAAATCAACAGTCAAGATCATCTTGGTTGGGAGATCAATGACCCAAATTCACTTGGGATTTTGTCAAAAATTCTTAGTGTGGAAGTTCGCCAACAAAAATCGTCAATCATTGATGGTTGTGGATCATTGATTTTGGTGAAGGGTTGAAGATTGACCAAAAAAACTATATGATCAACGATGAACGATGGTTGGGGATCATAAGATTCTGGTGAAGTTTTTTATTTTATTTTATTTATTTATTTATTTTTCTGGGCAAAGAAAATCTCTAATCGTCGATGACCGATGGTCGGGGGACGACAGATTCTGGTGATTTTTTTTATTATTATTTTTATTTTTTATTTTTTTTCGGAAAATAAAATCTTTGATCGTCGATGACCGATGGTCGGGGATCGACATATTTAGGTGAAGTTTTTGTTTGTTTGTTTGTTTGTTTTTTTTTCTGGACAAAGAAAACCTCTGAAGTCCCTAACTCTGTAGTAAATCTGGACCATTCGTGTTTAAGGACATGTGTCCATAGATCAACGTATTCGGGAATTCAATGTTTAGGGGATTTGTGGTGTAGTCTGTAGAATTCTCTTGAAGTTTCGAAGTTCTGAAGTCTTGAAGTCATGAGGAACTGGAGTGACGTGGCCTGCTGACGTCACCTAGGGTGACATGGACACACTTATGCTTACCACGTATCACCTTGTCTCATGTTTTTCAAAGACCGTTCATGCTAGTTAGTATATGACATGTGTCACCTATTAGACATGTTTGTGCCTTATTTTATGCCACGTATCACCCCTTGGTGCTTAGTTACTGATGAAGACTCTGGGAGTTCGCCAGTTCATCATTTTGAAGGAATGAAGTGTGATTAAGGTGAAACCCCTCAAATCTTCAAAGAGAGGAGTAAATCCTCACCGTTTATCAGGAGAGGACACATGGCAGTAGATCCCGTAGTCCAAAGATTTGCAACTTTGGAGGATTCAAGGAGTAAGTAGTTGGGGTCAAGGACTCCCAAATTGCAGAGTCCATCTTAGCTATTGATTGTAGTAGACACGTGGCGCAAGATCTCAAGGTCAAAAGACTTGGTATTCTGGAGAATTTTAGTTGCAGGTTGCTTTGAGTCGAGAACTCTCGAAGATCATAGTTAATCTCAACTATTGATCGAGAGATGATATGAGGAGTAAGGAAAGGACCTTTGGTATTTCACACTCTGGGAGATCTTTGGAGAGGTTCTTGGGAAAGCCCCGAAGCCCATAGTTGCAAAGAAGATCATAGTCATTGATTGGGAAAGGACACATGGCAATAGATCCTGCAGTCCGAAGACTTGGCACTCCGGAAGAGTTGAGAGTGTGGATAGTCCAGAACTCCCAAATCTCATAGTCTTAGAGCTCCTGTTGATCGTCAATCTCATCCCTCGATCAATTTTAAACCATACAATCTCATATATTGTAATTCCAACACAGAAAAGCATCAGGAAGGATTTGGCCCACGGTTTTGAGCTGTGGTCACTTGGGAAAGTGGTTTGAAGGAATCATTTGTGGAGAATTGATTTCTGTATCGGCCCAGGGATAACATTGAAGTGTTATTTATATATATTCTTCATGAGTTGAAAGGACTTGTAGAATTATTGACAAATTTTTTTTATCATATGCTTAATTCTGACAAAATGGTCACTCACACATTTTGCAGAATTAAGGGATTTAAACATATAATCTTAGAACTCTTATTGAAGAAATGTAATAAGGTGAGGGAGACTCTAGTAATGATAAATAGTTCGAAGGCGAGAATACCATAATTGGCAATGCAGAGACAAAATCCAACAGATGCAAGGGTCGAGGGGAGCAATAAACATTGCTAGAAACTGTGAAGAGCCTGAAAATAGAAGTGCAGAGATACAAGGAAGACAATGAGAGGATTATGAGAGAGAAAAGTAATATAAATGATTTATTGATGTAGATATTAAATCATTTGTAAGGTCAATCCAAGAATGGCTCAAAGCAAGAGGAAGAAGGAATGTGTCATGAAAGAAGGAGAATCCTGATCAGAGGAAGAAGGGATTCAAACCTCCTTTCAATAGAAACGAGCCTAATAAAAATCAGCAAGACTGGTATGCTAAGGATGATTCCAAGAAAGAAGACTCATTGGGAAAAAGGGGAATTCCAACAATCCAATGTTGGGGATGAAAAGAATATTACTTGTACAAGGATTTCCCACACATAAAGGACATAGTGAAGACTTGTGCACAACATCAAAGAGGCTACAACAGTCAAATACATGAGAAGGATTTATCCATCCTTAGATGATTGATAAGAAGAATAACAATCCAACATGATCGAGGTGGAAGGTAATATCATAAATCATCCTGTTTCTATTTTAATTGATTCAGGAGAAATTCATTGTTACATTGATCCTAAAATAGTGGATAGTTTACATTTGGAGAAAAGTAAGCTTGGGAAATCAAGTTTGGTTCAGTTAGCCACTGGAAACAAGAGGAGAATCCATGATATGATCATAATTTGTTCCATAATCCTTCATGGTGTGAATACCAATGCTGATCGAAATATCATACCATTTGGGTCTAATGATATTCTAATTGGAACGGATTGGTTGGACAAGCATCATGTTGTCCTAGATTGTGATAGAAAGACATTTACACGTCTTTATGGAGATGGAAAACAAAGTATTGTGAAAGGAGTTCCAAGACCCATCTCTATAAGGGAGATTTCAGCCTTACAACTAAAGGGATGTTTCAGAAAAGGGTGTCATTTGTATGCAGCCCATGTGGAGGATCCAAAAGATACAAAGGGGCCAAGCCTTGAAGATTTCTTGATACTACAATAATTTGAGGATGTATTCCAATAAATACCAGGGTTTCCACCAAAAAGGAAAATATATTTCTCTATTGATATAGTACTAGGAGTTGCACTAGTGTCAAAAACACCTTACAAAATGAGTACGTCTAAGTTAAAAGAATTACAAATGAAGTTGGAGGAATTGTTGAAGAAAGGGTACATACGTCCAAGTGTTTCACCTTGGGGATCACTAGTACTCTTTGTAAAACAATATATTGACTTTCAACAATTGAATAAGTCTACTATAAATAACAAGTATCCTCTACCCATAATTGATGACCTCTTTGATCAGCTAAGAGGAGAAAATATATTTTCAAAGATAGATGTGAGATCAGGATACCATCATGTAATAATCAAGGAAGAAGACATCCATAAGACAACCTTTAAAACCAAGCATGGGCATTATGAATTTGTAGTGGTTCCATTTGGACTGACCAATGCACCAACTGTCTTTATGTGCTTAATGAATGGAATATTCATAATTATTTGGATACGTTTGTCATAGTATTCCTAGATGACATACTTGTATATTCTAAGTCTGAGGAGGAGCATGATCACCTAATACTGGTATTGCAAGTGGTGAGGGAACATCAATTGTATGCCAAGCTGAGTAAGTGTTATTTTTATCAAGAACATATCCATTACTTGGGGCACATTATTTCAGAATAGGGTATAGAAATGGATCCAAAGAAGATTGAAGCCATTAGAGGGTGGCCAACACCTAGGAATGTTCCAGACGTCAGATATTTTATGGGGTTAGATGGTTACTGCAAAATATTTATAGCATGGTTCTCTAATATTGTTCATCCCATCACTTATTTTCAAAACAATGGAATTAAATTTGAATGGACAACAAAATGTGAAGAAAATTTTAATTCGTTGAAGGAATTACTTACTAGTGCACCTATTTTGAAGATTGTCGACCCAAATGAGAAATTTGTGGTATGTACATATGTGTGGAAGGAAGGACTTGGTGGAGTCCTCACTTGAAATGGACATGTCATTTGTTATGAGTCTAGAAAGATTAAGGAACATGAGAGGAACTATTCCATGCATGACTTGGAGCTTGCTGCTATTGTTCACGTGTTGAAGATGTGGAGAAATTATCTCATGGGAAAGATATTTGAATTAAGAATAGACCACAATGGTCTGAAGTATCTTTTTGAACAACCAACTTTGAATGCCAGGCAAACAATATGGATTGAATTTTTAAGTGAATACAACTTTGATATCAAGCATATCAAAGGAAAATAAAATAAAGTTGTTGATACACTTAGTAGAAGAGTGCATCTCATGCATGCTACAATTGTCAGTATGCATTAGTCGGACTTGAAGAGAAGAATTTTATATGTTGTTTTTACAGATCAACATTACCTATAGGTAAAGGAAACCTTACAACAAGAGGAGGTACAATAGAAAGTGAAAGAGTATGAGATAAAGGAAGATGGACTACTTATGCATAAAAATAGAATTTATATTCCTAGTTCCAGAGAACTTAGGAATTTGGTATTAAAGGAAATGCATAATGTTCCATATGTTGGACATCCCAGTTACTAGAAAACAATTGCAGTATTAAGAAGCCAATTCTTTTGGCCGAGGGTGAAAAAGGATGTTGTTAATTACATCGCCTGATTTATGGAATGTCAGAGAGTAAAGGATGAGCATAGACACCCAACGGGTTTGCTAAAACCATTACCAATTCAAGAGAAGAAATGGGAAGTGATAACCATTGAATTTATAACTAAATTTCCCAATACAACAAGAAAACATGATTCCATCATGGTAGTGGTTGATAAATTGACAAAGGATACTCATTTTGTTCATGTAAAAACAACTCATACAACAACTAATATTGCAGAAATTTGTATGAAGGAAATTGCTAGGTTGCATGGGATACCTAGGAAAATTGGCTCAGACAGAGACAGTAAGTTTACTTCAAATTTCTGGAAGGGATTATTTAAAGGATTTGGTACAAATATGAACTTTATAACAACATACCATCCACAGTCAAATGGGAAGACAGAGAGGGTAAACTGAGTAATTGAAGACATGTTAAGAATGTATGTGATGGATAAGCCATATAAGTGGGAAGATTACATGCACTTGGTTGAGTTTGACTATAATAATGGGTATCAAGCTTCATTGAATATGAGCCCATTTGAATCCTTGCATGGTAGAAAATGTAGTGCTCCAGTAAGTTGGAACAACCCAACAAATAGAGTGGTTCTTGGGCTAGAGTTGCTAAAGGAAATGGAAGACCAGATGGTTAAGATTAAGAAGAATTTAAAGGCAACTCAGGATAGACATAAGGTTTATTCCGATAATAATAGGACATAAAGATAATTTGAAGTAGGAGAGCATGTTCTTTTGAAAGTAAATCCCAAGAAGAGATGTTTGAAGTTGGGTAGCTGTAAAAGATAGCAATCAGATTCCGTGGTCCATTTGAGATATTGGACATAATAGGGATAGTTTCATACATGATTACATTTCTTGTTTCCATGAATGTTCATAATGTATTTCATGTCTCTTTGGTAAAGAAATATGCACATGATCCTAACCATGTTATTGATTGACCTCTAATTCAGGTAGAGATAGAGGGAGACTTTTAGGTCCATCCAGTGCAAATACTAGACATAAAAGTCAAAATTCTCCAGAATCGAGTAATAGAGTTGGTAAAAGTTCAGTGGACCTGCTACGGTCCTGAAGATGCTACCTGGGAGAATTAATATGCCACGTGGGCAGAGTACACACAAATTTTTGAATAAATTTTGGAATTTTGATTCATGTTTTGTATATGCACTGAGGACAGTGCCAAAATAAGGGGGATGGGATGTAACACCCCAGATTTTGAGCCCCCATATTAAATAATGTATTTTTACATTAATACGAGTCCAGAGTGCCCAAAAAATTATTAAAAGGCCAGTGTTCCTAATAAATGTAATGTGTGATCATTATTAATAATAAATGCATCGTTGGCTGCTAGACGAACAAGTACTAGAGTTATAGGGGGCTATGATTCCACAAGAGAGGGGGATTGAGGGGACAAGTGTTTATTTCAGTTTTTAATTACTCATTTTGTTTAATGGGTGGGGGGGGGGGG
>SNQJ01S0026587.1:27748-72081 GCA_010110895.2 Picea sitchensis
AATAGTTTGGATGAAGGAATACCAAGGTCTTGTGAGACCATTAAGAGTTGTCATTATAAGTTCATCTTCATCTAAGTTGTCTCCAATTGCCTCTAACTATTCCTTGAATTGAGAAACCCTAGAGAAACAATATTGAACTGTTTCTCCTTTCTGCATCTTTGTATTCTTGAGTTGGGTTCTCAAGTTCATCTTCTGGTTGATGTTCTTTCCTTCATACATTTTGGTTAGGGAATCAAACAAATATTTTGGATGATTCTTAGAATACACTTGAGGGATCGAGTGGTCTTTAATGGAATATGTAATTATTCTTTTATCCCTAATAATATCCTTCTTGTACTTCTCTTTGGCTTCATCTTCTTTGGGTTCTGGTACATTTTATTTTATGAATTTTAGAAATTCATTCTCTTCAAGGATGAGTCCAATTCTGTACTTCTAGGCATGGAAATTTTCCATACCTTCTAACTTGTCAACAAGCTTGGTGCTTGCATACATCTTGACTTGGAGCTAGGAAAATGACCAGAAAAAGAAAGTGCTCAAAAAATGAATCTAAACTTACTAGGAGATGCGTTGGGATGAGGTGAGTTGGCTGGAGCTGAATGTTTCATACAATTCCAAGTTTTACCCCTTGAAACTTGATTTTCACAAATCTAGATTGGTACTTCAGGTACTGGTTCTGTTTTCCCGGTTTTTTGGTTTTTTGGTACCAACGAAAACTAGGGTTTGACTTTCTAGAGAATCTGGCCATTGAAAAAGATTGCTCAAGATGCCAAAGATGCACTAGGGAAAGGAACACTTCCCAAGATAGTTTTTGATTAAAAAAATCTTCTTCAGTAAAAATCCCTAATTTTCTTGTACAACAATAGGGACATTTTTAGATACCCAGTGAAAGGTGCTCTATTCATTCAAGCTCTAATATCGTGTTAATTTTTAGTGTTGTTATTAGATTATTTCCAAATTACATGAGCATTTAATGCATTTCCAAAACAACAACATAAAGAGGATCATTGAAAGAAACACAATCACAAGGTACACAACATTTTATCATGGGAAACCCTCATGGGGGACAAAACCCAGAAAACAATTCCTCAATAATATATTGCCAATACAATGCCAAGACTAAGACCAAAACACCAAGAATAAACCAAGACCGAGCATGTGCCTCTCTTCTCCTTCCTCCTACAACTACAACTGCCTTCAAGATATGCACACTAGATGAGTGAGTGTGAGAGTGAGTAAGTGAGGCACCATCCTCACACATGAATATTAGTTGAGGAGGCACTAGGGTTATGTATCTTCACATGGTAGGGTCGATTTCTTCTATAAGTGGTTAAAACCACTTTATAAACACTAGGGGTTGAATTTACAAATACCACCATATAAATATGGTTTGACCAATCCACAAAACGAGATTTGACCTTATACAAGACTTGACATGATCAATCTGCAAAAGAGATTTGATATATAAGATAATAACTCAAATATAATTAGAATATTCTTCGAAGTTACAATATTTCAATAGAGATCTCGTCCCTGGTGAAGCCACCCGATGTTGCATGGATGCAAGTGTGGTGTTGTCGACAACCCCAATTGTTTGATGACCTCAACTGAGATGAGGTTCCTCTGGCTACCACTATCAAGAATGAAAAGAAACAGGGTCCCCTTCACCTACATCTGTGAATGGAAGAGGCGCTCCCCCTCTTCAGGATCTACTAGTTCTTCTGGTTGAATTGTTGCGGCCACGATAATAGCAGTAGGGTCTGCGTTGATGATCTGTCTATTTTCAATATTTTATGGATCATACTACGAATCATGGTTCAGATCCTTGTATTTTACCTCGGCCACCTATGACTGTTTCGAGCAACATTCATCGGTGTTGTGCAATGGGCTTTTGTGGAAGTCGCACCATTTCCTAGTGTCATTCTTCGTCTTTTTTTTACCCTTATTTTCCTGTTTCTTGGACTGGTTGTCAGAAGGATGTTGGTTAGGGCCATCTTTACCATGCTTTGGTTTTTTTGGATTTGCAGACCCATAATCCCATTTGTTCTAGTGCCTACATTTCTACTCGATTTTGACAACATGTCGATAGGCATCTCCCAATGATGAGATGTTTAGGAAATCCATTTTGGTTTGGATTTACCTATGCAGAGCCCCATGGTATTTCATAACAAGATGTCTCTTAGAGTCTTTGATACCCATATTGGTGTGCAAGATATTGGAAGTATTTGTGAACTTTGGCATTGTTTGGCTCTTATCTTGCCACAGTGTGGTCCATCTCATGTATTGGTCTTCATAGTTATTAACATGGTAGTATTGTTCCTTGAATGCATCCACAAAAAAATACCAAGTGGGCTAGACCCCATATATTCCAGATTCCTCTGTGGAAATTTTCTCCCATTAAGTTTCCAACCAATGTTTGACATGGGGGAGATCCTTGAGGAGATCGGAAAAATTGTGAACAAATAAATAACCTTCTAGCAGATTCAACTGTTTTTCTAAGGCATCCGCATCTATCTTACCTTCAAATACGAGAATATAAAAATTAACTTGTACCTTGAAAGGAGAGGTTCCTCCAAAGTGGCCACTTGATGAAGATGCATGTGTTGCTATCGATAGGCGTTGAAGGATGTGGGAAAAATTCTCCATCATTTTGTACATCGATCATTTTTCTTTTCAAGCCACAGGTTAATAGAATATTTTTCTCTATTTTTTTTCTTTTCTGCTACCATAGAGGATTTCTTGGCCGTGCGAGAGAGATTGTCCTAAAGAGAGATAAGCTCAAGACCCAACTTTCTATACTCGGACCTCATCGGGGACATGTACTGAAAAATGATCAAGAGCAGCCTGCTCTAATACCACTGATCGGGATTATTTTCAGAACAGAATGAAAGTAGAGATATTACAATGAAATACACATAAAAATTGCCAGAAATAGAGAAATACAACAATACATGATTTCTATTAATGAAGGAAATGTAAAGAGACTGTAAAAATATAGAGTGCAAGACTCACTAGAACGATGGCTTCTTTATTTCTGAGAAGATATGTGATGGATACACTCATTCACAAGAAGATGTTTACAATGAGGCTGTGAAGGCATTTTTATGATAAACATGAATGCCAAAACCCTATACATCCAAAAACCTAAACCTAGGAGATGAAGCGCCAAAAGTCATGTGGGCCCCGTTGGGGTAAGTTAGTACATTAACTTCCCGAGGTTATAACTTTTGCATACGATCTTTTTTTTAAGCACATGATAGCCCGTTGGAAAGGTGTTTTCGAGAAATACAAATTATTCCATCAAACTCTGACTTTGTTTGTATTTTGACTATGGAAATCCAAGAAAACATTGTTTATAGCCCCAAAACAGTTGTAGAAGTACAAAAAGATGTACTGACATGAAAAATTCCACAATAATCTAGTTGGAATAGGTGGGTGGCCACCGATATCCACCTGGATACTGTGTAGGGATTCCAGACAACCCCGTAAGTGCATAACCTACAATTACAAACTAATATCCCTATTACAGAGAAACGTCTTGAACTGAAAACTGTCAATATGAGCCAGTTGGAATTTGGAATAGGTGGGTGGCCACCAATATCCACCTGGATCATCAAGATTGTGTAAAAATGAAACCAATACTGATATTAGTATTTTTTTTATTTCTCGTGCTCGTAAATATATGAGAATAGGTTATTGATCTCAATATTTGTTCTTTCTCTTTCTCATTAAAACATGATAATAGGTTACCAACTATACTTTTATCTCTTTTTTGGACTCGTAAAATCTATAAAAAAGGGAACTCTTTTGAGTCTCCTTTAAGATCTTTTTAGACTCCCTATACATGAAAAGATTGTTGAGTGAACTTGTTTCCTTTCACACTCGTTAAAGAATTTGAAAGAACATCTATTCAGTATTAGTTTACCCATTTTTTAGGCCGAGTATGATTAATTATGAAAAAGGAATACTTTAGTCAAACATGAATAGAAGAGTTCTCCTAGGTATTATTTTACACTTTTTGGGCTTGGGAGACTAAATTTACAAAAAAGTAAATCCTAGAGTTTTATTTAAGTGTTTTTAAATCTCCCTAAACATGAAAAACCATCAATTTTACTTTCTATGGACTCATAAAATGTACATTAAAAGACCCATATGGGATCGAACCACTCCTTCCTAGGCTTCGTTAAAAATACTCTGAAGGACTCATATGGAGGATGATCTTACACTAAAATCATATCTTATCCTCTTCAATCTTGTGTAAAAATAAAGAGGCACTCACCAGAAATGGCGGGGAAAATTGGCAAGGGAAATTGTATTAAATCTATATTAATTTTTAGCAGCAAGTCACTCTTCAACATGACACTCTTTCACTCCTCGTGTCATATTGGGAAATCCACTTGTCTCTTGTTGGTCATAATTTTCTCCAAAGTTATATTTTGTTCTTTGATCCTCATTTTGAGTCAATGCTACCAAGACAATTTTCGTGTCATCAATATATTCAAGAGAAGTCCAACCAAAATCTTTCTATCGCGTCATCCATTTTTTGCAGCATCAACTATCCGTGAGTCAGTCCTAAATCACTCTATAATTTGATCTACTCCAAATCCTTGTACCTGTTTCGTGTTGTTGATGGGGGATACATCAAGGAACTCCTGTGACATATCACTTCCTATCGACATCAACACTTTATCTAGGGAGTTTGTTTAGAAACTTTACAGTACCATTGGAACTTGCATACCTTAATGGAAAGTTTTCTTTCCTTTGACGACATGTTTTCATCAATGACCTTCGATCAGGTGATTCTATGGGTGTTTGAATTTATATCATATATTCACACTCAATAGAATGTACTTATTTAAATTAAGGTCCATCGTCATCATTGGTGGTTCCTTTCGCATATGCTAACAATTTTCATCATTGACTGGTAATCAAATGGTTTCTACCATGTTCGACTTCGACACCTATATTCACATGGTTAGATTCGTACTATGGGACAGTGGAAATGAAGACCCTGGATCCTTATTGATAGATCCAAATTGCGATGGAGTATTCTAAGAATGTATTGTTACATATATCCATAATGTATGTCTCGTGGCTATGTTCAAATTTGAGTCATTATAACATAGATCCATAGTGTATTTTTGGTGGATATGATCATATTTGAGATATTCTGGCATGGATCCACAATGTAATTCAATGTCCATGACCTATATTACTTGACATGGGTCTCTATATGTAAGATATTATTCTTTGATTCATTTGTATTATGAGCATGAGAATTCCTACCTCAATGATGATATTGTAATTCCTTTTTTGTTGTTGACAGGTCTCCAACCGATGAGTTCTTTGTTTCAATACCCACAGAACAAAGTATTTCATCTCTCACCCATTTCTAGCTTCATACTTTGGGGGGAATTCTGTTACACAATATTTTGTCGCAATCGACAATGTTCACTTATCGTCTATCATCCAGAGCATAAAATTCTTTATTGTTGAAGAAGAACCTTTATTTGGAAGAAGGAAAAAGGGTCATTAAAGCCCTATTTCAAGAGAGTTTCACATGTTGCACCATTGTAGCATGTGACACCGTTAATTGTTGCATGTTGCACCACTATAGGGTGAGAAAATGTCTCTCTTTTCTCCACTACAAGGCACGACACTGTCTAATAGAGGATAAAAAGATGAAATTTGTGAAGTTTCTAGAAGAGAAGCTTAAGATATGACATTTCCTCCGATCGGTTTGGATATCACTCGTACTCCTGATTTGGGGAGATCTTAACCTCTCATCCTAACCTCCTTTTAAATCTATAAAAGGGAGTCCCAGGGATGATTTTAGGGGCTAAATTTCACTCATGGGCTAATTTTCCATGGTTTTTCCAAAAACGAAATTCGCTATTTTAAAAATGATTCACCCAAATTCTATAGGATAAAATTATTTTACCTTAAAAATCGCCAAAATTTTATAAAAACTATATAAAATAATTAGAAATTTGAATATTTTTACAAAAATATTGCCAAACATTTATAGTTGACATATGAAGGATTAGTAAGATTCGCCAAGGTTTCTACATTTTAAAATAAATTTCCATCCTTAAAATCATCCCTGAAAGGGACCTTCTTTCATAAGGAAAGGATAATAGTTAATGGAGAATAATGGTTGATATTTTTTGCTTCTGGTTTGTGATTAGAAGATTGTTAGCATTTCTTTGGCTTTGAGAGATTCAATCTAAGATAAAGTAATGATTTGATGGTGATGGATCTCATGGATGAATTGTGGGTATTGGAGCAATGAACTTGTTGGAAAGAGCTTCACAACACTAGGGAAGTGGTTGTAACTCTTCCACTATTTATTAATACAATAACATATCCTCTTTCCTATAAAGATTGTTAATTTTCTTTATTACAATTCTCCTTGGTTATTTGTATAGATTTGTCGAAATATTATTGCTTCTTTTGTTGGTTAGGTTGTTTCCTTATGCAGGTTTCCATCTCAAAGCTTTGTATCAAGCTGGGAGATACAATTAGCAAGGATGACCATCAGTCAAAAGGTAAGAGTCTAGTATTTACTTGTTAATATTTTGATTATATGAATCTAAGGGAAGAAACATGTCGTGTGTTGTTTTGTTCTAGTTTGGGTTCCCAAACTAGGGAGATTGATTTGTGTCTGCATAAACAAATTTTTCCATCAACAACAATGAGTTGTAAGGTCTAGCCAATGCCTCAAAACATCATCCAAATTCTTCCTATTTACTTGTTTGATCATTTGGATACCTTCCTCTTCAACCCATACATAACACTACGAATACAATCCTTTAGTTATCCTTAGTGTCAAAAAACAATTTACAGTCCAAACATCGGTTATACATGGGAATACCATTGAAAAATTGTATGGTGTTATATCCCTTCCATATCTAACCATGACATGGAATCACACATGGATATCTCTATTAGCATTCATTGTTATATCAAGAGTATGTCTCCTAACTTGACTTGGTTATGATCTCACAACCAACATTACATAATATGCAATTAAATATCATATAATTCCATTAAATCATTAAACAACATTTGTATACTCAAGGCCCTCTCCCTTTACTAGTGGAATGTCATGCTCATAATACACATCAATTCAAATACTAAATTTTAACTAGGAGAATTATTACCTCAATCCCATTCAACATTTATGCATTATAAGAAACCAAAATAATACATCCATGGTTGTTATCAAATTACTTGATGCTACCTAATTAGCTGGTATCTTGTAAAATATCATAGGATCCCTTCACCAACCTCTTGATAAAAATTATTACCATCCTTATTTTCCTTCATACAAATGGATTTCATATGTAGCGACACCACCATCAACCTCTTCAACCATGATATAAACATTTTTCCTGGGTATGTAGTACATCATTAGTCATACTCAATTATCATAACATCATTATTGCAGATATATAACAACAAATTACTCTTAGTTGACAAGCATTCCATATGCATGTCTAGGAATTCCCACATGCACCGATTCACTTCTATATGAAGTTATATATGAACCCAACATTCACCATCAACATTCCTATTAATGCATATGCATTTTAGCTTCATTGTATGCATCCCACATCCCTTCCATTATGCACTCCAATGCATATGTGTTATATCTTCTTATGCTCCATGTAGTCATCCTTTAATACCTCTAGATCCCTACGACCCCATGCACTATCATTCTACTCATTTGTGCATTGTTTTTCCCTGACTTGAACATTTTCCAGCCAAGCCCAAATTGGCCACCTTGCAATTCTAGCCAATATGTCTTATTGGTAGATACCTCTACTTTAGGAAACCATCTTCCAACCTTACCTTGTTTGAACCTTCCAGCACATTGTAAGGATGTACTTTATATCATCCCATATTCCTAAATTTGTGGTATCTTCTAGTAATCTTAACTTTTCTCTTTACGATATCCCTTTCCATTATCTCTAGATATTCATTGGTTTCTCTCAATTTTTATGAATACTTCTCTTCACTTCACTGATTCATTCACTCTGAAAACTTGCTTGTCCACTAAGGACCAAACTTCTCCTAATGGAATTTTTTATTACTCCACTAGCATTCAAAAGTGAATGGACCTTCATTATTCCATCCCTTGATTTCCTTTCACATGTACCCTTCTTCCACTACACACTATGATAACAAAAGTGGCTTTCTTGATCTAAGTAGTTTTAGAAAAAAGTAGCCAATTTATAGCTAGAAATCCTTTTCTAGGAATTCCTATGCTTGCACATAGAGATGACTCACCCACCCCACGAGTCACTCATCACCCCTAAGTTCCTTACTTTATTTTGTAGAAAAATTTGCAACCATCACTACATTTCTACCTTCAAGGTTATGGAGTCTTACCTTGCCTTCCTGTGCCCATTAATGACATTATTCACCAGTTGGATTCATGTTTTAGGTGAGAATCCTTGTTGACTTTTATTTTCAAGTCAATCATAATCCTATGTTAAGCCCTAATATTGGCTCATTACCCCTTAATTGGGGCATATTAGATTAGGAATGCTATTTTATTTATGTCGGCTTTAGGCAATTAGTTGTAATTTAGATTAGTAATGTTATTTTAATTATGTCGGCTTTAAGCCATTATACCTCCTAGTCTCCTATATATACCAAGGAGACATTTTCATTTTGAATCATCTTGTACTTGAACATTTGAGTGGGGTAAAAGGAGGTTTCCCCCTCGAAGAGGCTTATTATCTGAAATTATCTCTTTTTCAAGGCATTGAGTACTTTTGCTGAGGTTTTTATATGCTATATTGATGTTTGGTTCTTAACATATGGTTTCAGAGCTCAAGGTCTTGGGGTTTTGCTGCTACATCTGAGACACCGTGGCATTTTCGCTATAACTTTTTTTCTGAAACGTTTCAGAAGGAACGGCTTGGAGGGTATTTATAATATGGATCAAGGTACGTTGGGTTCAAAATTCAACTCCTGAGGCCTTATACTTTTGGAGATACAGCCTGTACAAGATAGGGTTCTGGAATCATCCTGAAATGAGTCATTGGAGAATTTTTGGTATAAAATTTTTTATGTAACGTTTCAGACCCTGAACTCCGTATGAAATTTACAGAAATTGGTAATGTATATTTGGTAAAAAGTTCAGCTTTTGGGTCATCTTATATTTGTATATACACCCTGTGTAAGATAGGGTATCTGACTAGTCCTATTGACTAGTCTCAAGAAGGTGGTCCAGGTAAAACAATCATAAATTATTCCTAGAATATCCAAATTGAGTGGGACTGGTTGCATTAGATCATGGACAGTCTGTATTATTTTGGGTGCGAGTTTCAGAATTGTATATCAATTATTTTGTGTGGGGCACACTATACAAGTGAGATCTCCTGGAAAGGCCAAAAATCGACAAGTTGTGGGGAATATACGTAAATTCCACTTGGCACATCCAATTTTGATCAGACCTATGGCATTGCAGAGAAGAAATATCATAGAAATACATAATATAAATTTTCATACCCAGAAGGGCCAAAAATTGGGAGATACAACAGAAGAAATATTGTCTAGCAGAACCACCTCAAAATCAAGGTTCAAAAGTGATACTTGGCCAACATGCCACCCAAACAAAAGTGATACTTCACAACATGCTGCACCAAAAGGGAACTTCTACACCAAATAAGCCTCCTTAAAATCCTACTTGGACTTTTTTTGATGAAGGTGAAGAAATGCGAGGGACATAAATGAACTACAAAAATAATATGGATTCAATGTGGAAACTAAGATGGATTCACGGAAACTAAGATGATTCAAGGGAAGCTAAGTTGAAAACTAAGATGGATTCAAATGACACTAAAATAGATGGGTTAAAAGGGGAGATCATGGAAGTATTGAAAATTTCATAACAGAAGACACTGAAGTGAAAATGCATCCCATGAAATTCATGATGTGGACACAAGAAGGTGAATCAAGAATGGAGAAATCCCAACTTTGGTTTGAAGACCAACCACGCTCCTAAGATTGATTAAGGAGGAATTTTGATGGCAAGGACTCAATGACATGGATATTTTTACTTTAGATGGAGCAATTCTTTTGATCTACATAATGTGCCAAATACACAATAAAGGTATGAATTGCTTCTTTTATATTTAGAACCAATCAATTTGTTTGGTATCGACTATTTTGTTCTCGCAAATCACTAGTCACTTGGATAATTTCATTTAAAGAAATGATATCACACTATGAGGATACAAGGATCAATACCTTCTTTAGCCAATTCTGATAAATCTCGCCAAAAGGGTTCAAAGCATCGAAACACATTGAGAACTCCAAATATTGAATATAAAGGTAACCGAGGTCTGTGATGAGCAATTTGATTGGGATGTATTCATAGGAACTTTTAAGGATAATATCTCAACATGAGGTTCACTTTTGGGAACCTAAATCATTGAGAATGCATTTAAGGTGGCAAGAAATGCTGAAAGTAAAAACACAGCCTATGGCTACTAGAAGACCTATCCTAACATCTATAGATATAATGTCTTTCTCCTAAACACCTCACCTACAAGGTTGACACCTCAACAATTGGAGGAAAAGAAAGCAAGGTTTATGCTTTAATTGTGACAACAAGTATAGTAAGGGACATAAGTGTATGCAGAAGTGAAATTATTCTACATAGATTGTGAAGAGGAAGAAGAACAAGAACAAGAACCATCTCAAGATGAAAACATAGAAGCAATTTTGTCTTAAGAGTTGACTCCCACGACATTGTGTAATGCATTGCTGGAATTCAGCACTCCTCAAACCCTCAAGATCAAGGATACATCAAAAAGAAAAAGGTAATAGTCCTAGTTGATTCAAAGTAAAGACTTCCATAATTTCATTCACCTGGGGAATTGTGCCAAAGATCTCAATTGTTTTGTATATCCAAAGTTTCAAGTAATGATTACATGGAGTGAACTATCAATTGCTCAGAAAATGCAATAAGATCAATCTTACTATGGGGGAATATGTAATGAATATTCCATCGTGTAGGTACTCCTGTAAGGGTGCGATAAGTTGTAATTAGGAATCCAATGGTTACAATCATTATTAGAAGGGTTTTCTTAATTTTCAAGAACTTTTCATGAATCTTTTTATTGGAAGGAAAAGAAATTGAGTTGAGGTATCACAGGGAAGCCCTCGTAAGGTGATAACCTCTAATGGCATGAAAAAAATATTAAAAAAGGGCATCAAGACATTATTGCACAACCATGTCTCACTAGATGTTCAAACATCTAAGACATCTATTCCTCAAGATCTCCAAAGGATCATTGATAAGAATTCCAAAGTATTTGAAGATATTCCCAAAGGTTCCTCACCCACTAAATCACATGATCATGAATTCACCTAATTCCTCGAGTGTTCCTCCTAACATCGTGCCATACAGATACCCTTACGCAAAAAAGAGTGAAATTGAGCACATAATGAAGAAATGTTATAAGTCATAATATTAGACACAGACAAAGTTCTTAATACTCCTCATAATTCGGTGGTATGGTATTCAAGAAAGATAGCCTTGGCATATGTGTCCAGACATTATAGAGAGGCCCAACAAGATCACTATTAAAGATAAGTTTCCCATTCCCTCAAGTGATTTTGATGAATTGTTAGATGAACTTACATGGAGCAATCTATTCTCACAAAATTGGATCTCCTGCCTGTGGTATCATCAACCTAATGAAGGAAGAAGATATCCCAAAAACAACATTCAAATCTCCCATGAAGGCCATTATGAATTTTTGGTCATGCCTTTTGGCCCATAAATGCACTCTTCCACATTCCAAGGGTTGATGAATTCCATTTTCAAGCCCTCCTTCAAAAATTTGTGTTAGTATTTTTGATGATATACTAATTTTATAGCAAATCTTGGGAGGATCATGCAACATGCTGATAAGGTGCTATAACTACTAAAGGAGCAACAACTATATGTTAAACCATCCAACTGTTTCTTTGGAGTAAAGAGGTAGAGTATTTGGGTCATATTGTATCTCATGAAGGCTGTATGCAGACCCTAACAAGATTAAGGCCATGTGATGGATTGACGATTCTTAAAACATTAAAAATCTTAGAGGATTTTGGGTTTGACAGTTACTACCGCAGTTTGAAACGAACTATGGAAGAATAGCAAGACTCTTTAAAGGCACTAACTAAGAAGGATGCATTTTCATGGACTCCAGGGAAACTAAAGCTTTGAACAACTTAAAGAGGGTGATGTGTACCCTATCTTGACCACCTGCACTTCACAAAAACCTTTTATTGTGGAAATGTGATGCCTTGGGAAGTCAATTGCAGTCATTCTAATGCAAGAAGGAAGGCCTCCGGCTTTTGAAAGTCAACCAGTCAAGGGAAGAGACTTATACAAACCCATTTTATGAGAAGGAAATGATGGCAATACCATGGACTGAAAAATGCATGGCCCTTACTCTAATAGGTAGCACTTGGGTCAAAATATTATCATGATAGTCTTAAATACTTAAAACAAAGATCATCTTTACAAGAACAACAAAAAATGGGTAACCAAGATATTGGCTATGATTTTGAAACGCTCTTATACAAAGTGGGAAGTAAAATGCTGTAGCAGATGCAATTCCTCAAGAAAGGATGAAGATGTTGGCCTTTCTTTGTGCTATCTCATCATCCAACCTAATTGGATAATAATAGAAGCTAAGGATGAATGGAAGAATGACCTAAAAGTGTACTTTCATTCAAAGGTTGCATCAGAATTCCAGCAGAATGCATACATTTACATGGAAAATGATTCACTATGGTACAAAGATCAGCTATATTTATGTAAGAACTCCCATCTCAAACAAAAGGTACTATTGAATTGCAATTTCCAATAGGAGGAACTCAATTTTTGAAAACCTACCATATCAAGAAGGATTTCTCTTTTGGATGCATTTCCTAAAATGATGTTCAAAGGTTTGTGGCAGAATGTGGCTTGCTAACAAAATAAGGTGGAAATAATTAAGACCCCGTGTCTTTTACAACCATTATCCATCCCAAGTCACTGGCAGTGAGGTTTTCCATGGATTTCATCAATGTGTTAATAAAGTCTTAAGGAAAAGAGTGTCATCATGGTGGGATTTTGATAGATTCAACCAAGTATGCACACTTTGAAAATCCTCTCATCCCTCTGGCTAGTACAATAAGCCACCGCATTCATGGAGACAAAACAGTGTTGGCATGGCGTTCTCAAAGATTATTGTAAGTGACAGAGATCCCATATTCAATCGGACATTTTGACGTAATTATTTTCTTGTTTGGGTACCACTGGCTCATATAGCTCATCCTATCATCCTCAACTGATGGACAAACCGAGATAGTGAACAAATGTCTAGGAAGGCTACCTTTGCTGTTTCTCTTGTCTCCGGAGAAAACAAACACAATGGTTCAAATGGTTACCCTCAAGTGTATCGGTGGTATAACACCTCTTTCACATCGCAACAAAAAATGACACCATTTATGGCACTTTTATGAGCATACCAATTCTCCTTCCATCACTTCTCTAAAAGAAAAATCTGGTTCAAGCAAAGTTGGAAGATCACATCGAGAATCAACAACAAATTCTCCAAATCTTAGCGATACCACTATGGCACATAATCACATGAAACAAGAAGATCACCATCTAGAGGAAAGAAGTTTTGAAGTAGGGGATTGGGTATTTTAAGACTACAACCATACAAACAGATGTCCTCAAGCAAGTCAAGAAGGATAATAAATTATCACCAAAGTACTATGTTCTTATAAGGTGTTGCAAAGATTGCTACTATGGCATACAAATTGAGTCAGCCAACATCTTCATGAGTACACCCAGCTTCCATGTTTCATGCTTAAAGAAGGTTATAGGTGACAAGATCCTACCAAAACTATATTTCCGTGAACTTGACGAGGAAGGAAAAATCATATTGGAGCCTGTGCTTCATCACTGACACAAGAATTCACCAATCCCAGAGGGAATAGATCCATTTCAGAGTATCCCATTAAATGGAGGAAACCACTCTACTGAAGATTCCACTTGGGAAGATGAGTCTCTTTTATACGTGTACATCCGTGAGTTACTCAGCCATTGTGGACAACACTTGTCTCAAGGAGGGGCATGTCTCATTATTGGCTCACATTCTTTAATTGGGGCATATTAGATTAGTAATGCTATTTTATTTATGTCGGTTTAGCCATTAGTTGTAATTTAGATCAGAATGCTATTTTAATTATGCTCTGCTTTTAAATATTATACCTCCTAGTCTCCTATATATACCAAGGAGACATTTTCATTTTGAATCATCTTGTACTTGAACATTTAAGTAAAAGGAGGTTGCCCCCTCAAGAGGCTTATTATCCTGAAATTATCTCTTTTTTCTGCTATACTTATGTCGAGGTTTTTATATGCTATATTGATGTTTTACCCTAACATCCTATTAGATAAATACTAATTTGGATCTACACATCTTGATCCCTTTATCAACTTTTCATTACATGCTATGCAGCTTTGCACTTCCCTCTCCCCAAGATCTACCCTGCTTCCATGTTTATTAGACCCTAAAATTATAGTAAAAAATAGACCCACACAATATTTATTCATGAGATTTGATCTTCTTGTTAATATTTCCTTGAAAAAACACTATTTTCTTGAGTGTTCCCCTACTTATTAACAATATCATGTTATTAAAACTTAGCTCCTTTTATTATCTGACTATTGCACTTCCAAATGTGTCTTTATACCCCTGCATAGGCACTATCAAGAGCATCTGCACCCTTTTTCACCCAATACTCACCTTTGGCACACACTTCTAACATCTAAAAATGTTCTTCCAAATTCACATTATTTAGAAACCTTCACATTGAGGAATTGCATGGTTCAAATAGTCCAATTTCCCTTTTTCTAGTAGATTTATAAAACAACTAGATGCTTCCTTAGAGAACTTAATCATTTTGTCATGTTTTCCTATGTATTACCTTTCCAATGGCTATACCTTATTCCTTATTCTGATTTTTGAGCTGATATTTATGGCTCTTTGAAATCATCAATTTCACCCTTTTTGCAATTGTTTCATTGGTACAATTAAATATCAAAGGATAAATTATTCCTCTTGTAGAAAGAAATATGGAAAGATACAAGAAAACATTTATATTAGATGTTGATTGTACTCCTGATTTTGATTATACAACAACTCTCATATTTTGGATCTGATACTCCATCCAAATTGGTATTAATATAGTTTTGGAAATTTAACCTTTTACAATTTCTCTAGACTTAGAATTTTTAGTGAAAATCGTTATCTCCCAAGTAAAGGAACAAAACCGAAAAATCATCTAAGCAAAAGTTGTCCAAATTCGACGAAAGTAGATAAATGTTGACTAAATATTTTTTTATTGATTGGTGATCTAGGGTCCCTTTTCCCCCTCTGAAGATTTTAGAAATCCCCAAAAGTGCCCTAGAATAATGGATTTTTCCATGTTTTGGCATCTCCATTCCAAACCCCTTATAATTTTTCCAATACCAATGGGTATCCTCATGCCTACTTTTTGAGATATTTATAAACATTTCACCTTAATATAGGTCATGGTTATAAAGAACGACCCATATCTTCAAAAACCACCAATTTGCGTTTTTCAAAAAAATGAAGCCTAATTAGCAAGTGGCCCTCAATGGAACTCTTGTACACCTATTCACTATGGAAATAACCCATAAATTTCATTTACTTGGAAATAAGTTCTTTGTTGCTAAATCCTATTATTATTATTAAACTTTCTCTTTCTCCTCTCTTTTCTATGTTCTCTTTTATCTTTTCTTTCTCTTATATTCTCTCTTTCTCTCACTCTCAAACACTCCACATCTACCCCTCTCTCCTTATCTTTCTTTCTCTCTTTCCAACATTATTCCTTCTATCAACGAAGTTGGAATCTTTCTTCCTCACCGATACATGCTCCTTTATAGACAATCAAATATATTTATCTCTCGCTAATACTTTCCCTTTATTAACGATCACATATCTTTTCTCCTCGCTAATGTTTCGAAACCCAAAAGTATTTTATCCTTCAACATTTTAGTGCTCGAAATTATTTTCCTCGCCAACGTTTTGTCACTGTATCTTCTTTCCTTGCCGATGTTTCACCACAGGGTCTTATTTCCATGCCGACATTTCAACGTTGTATCTTCTTTCCTCACCGATGTTTTAGTGACATGGGAATATATTTATTCACCGACATTTTAGTGAAATATATTCTTTCTTCATCAATGTTTCAACGACTTGGGAAGATCTTTCTTTGCCAATGTTTGAACGAAAGATCTTCTTTCTTCGCCAATGTTTTAGCAACTTGGGAAGATCTTTATTCACTGGTGTTTGGGGGAAATATATTCCTTCCTTGTCAATACACTCATTTATCGCCAAATTCAAAATATCTTCCTTCTCCGATACATAGCACAGAAAAATTATTTTCTTCACAAATATTCCCTTAATCAACCACCAAAATATTTTCCTCATTAACACTCTCTGTATCGACCATCAAATAACATTTCTACACTTTGTCATTTTCCACTTTTTTGAGCTCGCGACTGTCATGTCTATAAGGGAACCCAATAAATGAGCTTATTGGGAAAAACTCGACCCCTCCAAGCCACATTTGACCACTTAATTGACCAAGTTGACCTCTACAACAAGAAATATCTACATAATTTGTAAATATGGGGATTTCAAACCAATATCCTTTCTACTGGGTGAATTCAAAATTTCCCCCAAACACCTTGTTCGACTGCCACATATTTTTACCTTTTTGTCTCTAGGATAAAAAACAACTTGTTGGATTCTAATTCTTTACATACCCATGTCAATTTAAAATAAAATACATCCAAAATTTTGGGACTTTTCCCGATTCCAAAAATTCCTTTCCTACTAAAAATGTAGTAGCATATCTACTGTCATGTAGTAGACCTTACAGGCCTAGTGCTACAACCATGTCTCTGATACTAATTGTAAAATAACCAACCTGTTGAACCCCTTTAAAATTTTCACTTGGACACAATAAAATAGGTAGGAAACACAATGATTGATTCATGTTATC
Source organism: Picea sitchensis (assembly GCA_010110895.2). Lineage (NCBI taxonomy): Eukaryota > Viridiplantae > Streptophyta > Pinopsida > Pinales > Pinaceae > Picea > Picea sitchensis. The sequence continues at coordinate 44,849 of SNQJ01S0026587.1, forward strand.
ACAATTATAAAAACACAACACACAACATTCACATATTCATTTACACAATGGAATAAACAAGATAGAATATAACAAAAAACTTATCTTTAAATCTGGTTGTTGAACCAACTAGTTGCATACATGGGATGTTCCTCCTAGCCATAGGTGTTGTTCTTCCATTCTATCAATACTGGAAGACCCCCTGCCAGTTTTTCATAGAGAGTCCAAAAGGAGGTATTTCCATATTGGTCATCCACTCTCCACATTTATTATCCCAAAACCTAGGCTCTACTCCAACAACAATTCCAATCCACCACCTCTCTCCCCCCTTCAACCTGTATAACCCAAGGAATGGGATTCCCCTTCTATTCCAGTAAATCCCTTAGGCCTTCCCACTTCCCTCTATGGATCCAATGCACAAATAATTACATTGGGGATAACAGAGTCCTTTTTCTCAGATATGCACATTAGACATGAAGTTTTATGAAAAAACCATTTGAGAATGCACTTTGAATGATAGAGGTGTTTGTATGGAAATTGTTTCACATTATCTTTAGTGGAAAACATTACTTGACACATTGGGCACATCACTCCATCATATTTTTCACTTTCTTTGAAAAACATAAATACTGGCATACCATTGACTCCTATAGAAATAATATTAGGTATCTCTTCTTCCTCCATGGGACTACTAATTACTCTATCCCCTCCAAGGTTGCTCATGCCAATATGGATCATTTCATATCTGAAAACAAATTTATATGTACAGTCCTATAAATGTTGATTGATCTGACGCCATGTGAATATGGAATTCCATACAAATTGAATGGAATAATTGACTCCTTGGTTATGTTGGCAATGATCTTGTATACATCCAACAACAATAATATTTTCTCAGAATGTAAATGTTGTGAGATGGTCTTTGATTTGAGTATTGAATTTGAAATGATCAATGTTCTCCCCACACCATTGATCATCTAATTCACGTATATCAATATTCTTTGACAAGATATCTACTTCCTGAGGTTGGCACTGGAGAAATAAAAACATTGTATTAACACTCACATTTGGCACCAAATGGTTATCTTGCAAGACCACATGACACTCATGTGAGAGCGTTCCTTCAACATCATGTACATTTATTTTCCAAAGTGAGTTAATAATTAATTATTTCTTGGATTGTATATATGCTTCGAAATCACTTTCATAATAATTCCCCTCTGTGTTCATGGGTTGTTTCATCTCTTCTTGTGACCGTAATAGTGAAAAAACATGTATTGTTTCTGTAACTTGAGATTTTATAATAATTTACCTTAAGGATAATTCCCATCTATCCCCATTTGTTGTATCGTATCTTCTTGTAAGTGTCTGAGTGTGATCTTTTGTATCATATCTTCTTGTAAGTGTTTAAGTGCCAAAGAACACGTTGTTGTTGTGGCTAGATATTTTATAAAATTCCCTTTGTGTCTGAACCATTCCACTATAAATTACACACCAAAATATATGGCATTCTTCACAAGTTCCCATGTGACTTATCTTGCATATATTTATCCAATTGACTGCAAAATATTACTTCCGTAAAATGCATTGTTGAGTCGTTGAACCTCAGATTTAGCTTCTTGTATAAACCCTTCCTTGTCACCTTGTACATACCTCACCTTGTACATACCGATTATGACAATATTTCAAAATCATTGCAAGTTTTTCTTCTCTTTCCTTTTGGACAGACTTCATATTCTCTAGTACTTTCATGATATATGTCTGGTCATCTTCAATAAACAACATGAAAGAATCCATTGAAGACATTGTAGGCTGACCTATATAGTGCTCAAATAAATTTCTTCCAAATAGCATAGCAAAGACGAATGCTAGGTATATCAGTGTTTCCATTGATACAACTACTTTTCCATGTGCGTCATATGATGCCCGTTGTGGTGGATCCTTGAGAACTTGGTAGGATTCTCCCAATTCTTGATAATATTCTGCCACTTGAGGATCATTTGGATTTTTATCAGGATGAACTAGCCTGGCCTTCATGTAATAATGTTTCTCGATCTTTGTTTCCGGGGCCATGTGATTTACTCCAAGAACATCGCAGTAACCGATTTCCTTAACCATTTCTATAGATTCCATAATTTATGGAGAATTAGATGTGAAATTGATGTCCTCCATGAGATCCAATTCAAATATGGATTTGTTTATTTTCCCTGTATCTTTGATTGCCCCATGATTCTCATTTGAGTTGGAATTGACAACAGAGGCAACGTTGGCATGCTTTTTCTTTAGTTATTACCATAAAAACAATTAGATTGTCAACCTCGGGGTCTATCTTGGTGATAGAGTCATTCTTCTAGAGTTATTCTTGAATCACGATTTGGTTTTGGTAGAAACCCTCCTTGAAGCATACCAGGACTTCCTTCTCTATTAGTTCTTCCATCATTTCGTTCACATAATTTTTTATTTCTTCGAGAGTGTTACTCATATTTTCCATAATTTTCGTGTTTTTAAGAATGATATTTTCCATCTTGAACTCATGTGATTTTGGTTTTCACCAGTATTTCACTTTTATAACACTTGAAAGCTTAAGACTTGATATATATAAAAAGTATATTTAATATTTATTAAATTTATTATTCGTTGTCTTGTTTAATGAACAAAAATGTGTATAAATACACGTAGAACAATAGATTCACGTCTTTTAAGACATGAATTTACATTACAAGAATAATTATTACATTAATAATTTAATTAGTAATTAATAGCATTGTAATATGCACAAAGTATATTACACTATTGGCCAAGAATATCATAGTTGGGGTCTCTAGTAAATCATAGTTACTTGAGGAGTTCTCATAACGGCCTACGAAAGGATATTGAATCATTTCCTCAATAGGAAATATCAAATACACCTATACAACCTTGGTTTTGGAACAAAACTCATCCCTCATGGTTTTTCTCAAACAAAACATGCCTGGTTCTCTTTCCCAACACTCTTCTCCTCCCTTGCTTCCCAAAAACAACATGTAAAAACTATACCAATAACCCATTCGAATTTCATTTTCTTTTCATGCAAGTTTGACTCTCACATTTCCCAAAACGTGGTTGCACTTAGCCCGTGATATATGAAATTGGTGAGTTGACCTTTCCCACCTACCACTCTTATATAAATTTAATAGATCTTTTGATATTTCAAAGTGGATAAGCATTAATATGAAAATCGTTGAATTAATATAATTAGGTAACCCCTTGGAGCAATTTTCTACTCCATCTCTTGTGGAATCATAGCCCCTCATCATTACCATCCTGATCGTATTGTAGTGAGGGATTATGATTTCTATTACTTATTCTCATGTACATTTTACATATCTTGGCCCTCGACCAATTAATCCATAGAGTCTCTTCGAGCCAAATATATTGGCTCACTAGCCTAAATCACATTTGCATGATTGTTGGGCTCGTGATTTGGTTGTTTTGTGATGATGATTGAATCCTTTTTGTATCAATATTATATATGTTATTAACCATTTTGAAGAAGTTTTCGAAGGATTTTGTATCAAATCATCATGGATTTATAACAGGTATGCGTAATTGATGTTTTGCAATGATTTTGAGTTAGATTTAGTTTTATTTGATGTTTATAATTATCTAATGTGTGATCTGTGTGTAACAGGGAGAATTCACAGTCCGAGCCTCCACCCGGTACCTCATCCATCAATCCATATGACACTCCATCCGGTATGTGATCCGACACTCCATATAACATGTGATCTAACACTTAGAGCATAGAGGAGTTGGCAGTTGTTGCATTGACGACCTGTGATGGTGAATCGACGACCTTGGTTTTGTGCCCCCTTGTGGCCTCTAGCTACTGAGCTCTTGACATCTCATATTAGGAAGTTATGCTAATCACTAAGTGGCTCATTCAGTTTCTAGAAGCCAAAGTTGTTAGCAACTCATTTAATGAATTTTCTATTTTTGAGGAGGTCAACCCTTCTAGTGGTCGACCTCTCGAGATGTAAATTGCCTATAAATACCACTAGTAGTGGAAATACCACAGACAAGAATTGTTAAGAAGAGTTTCATTGTGTAATTCAGAACTTCTCTACAACTTTTGTTCCAGATTTCATTTTTTTTTCATTAATGACATAATTGCATTGAGTTAAGACTGCGGTTTTCTATTGGAGAGTATCCACAACCTGCTCAGGGGCCCACCAATGGTCTGGGTGACTATACATCAGTATATATCGGTCTGGGTCTGTCCCATGACTTGTTGGGGGCCAAACTATGAAGGAAGATGAAAAATTATGGACTACATCCGGTGGAGAGAAATCACTAAGACCTGAGATTGAGGAGTTCTCAACATCCATCTCAATAGATCCTTTATGTACTTCATAAATCAATCATCGGGAAGAAGAGGATATGTATGGCATGATGAAGGAGAGAATAAAAACTATTGTTGATGAACATCAAGATTGCATTGAAATTTGGTTTCAAGAGGTCATCAGGCCACAATACCATTCTCTTCTTCAACACCTTTTGATGACAAAACAAGTAGGTTGGTTGGTTATTCATATCCAGGTAATCACTGTGGTAACTTTTTCATATGTGGATATGGGTATGTTTCTTATATTTCTTCTCACATGGTTACATTGGAAAAGTTATTACACTCGAATAACAATTTTTATTTATTTTTAGGTAGGGTAGGATAGAAAATAAAAACTGCATGTTGTTAGTTTAGCTTAAAGTCTAATGCAACCTCATTTTACATTTTATTTTTAATAAAAGAACTATGAGATACATTTTCATGTGACTTGATCTCATTGATCTCATCATTTTTTGATATTTTAGAGTGTGGTTTTTGACAAAAAGTTTTAGATATCGTTGCAGGTGTTTGTATCACCAAGAGTAGACAATTTCAAGGAGATAAAAAGGAAGTATTTTCCTTTAAAAATATTGTTATATTTGAACCTTGTTGTTTGCTAAGCATCAATCAAATAATGACTTGTTGTAAATTAGCCATATTTTTGCAAATATTTCCATCTTCTTCTTCTCAAGTCATCTTTAATGGCAGTTTCTCTTAACCTCCACCACTAGAGGATATGAGGAAGTGATACCTTAACCATCAAACTTAGAGGTTACTCATACAGTTTCCCCAAGAACCCTGAGTAAGCGAGTAAAGTGTATTTATTAAAGAGTAACAAGGAGTTCTAATTAGCGGTTAGCCATGGAAACATCACAATAACTTAAAAAAAGAAGAAAGTGAGTTGAGCCTAAAGACACCTTTCTGTTCTTTCCCAATGGTACCATCCACTACACACTAAAAATGCTTGATTATACCATATCTTTATATAGGCCACGTATGATTAAGTACCCCTTACATCAGGACAATCTCTAAGGAATATATAAAGGAGATTCATCATGCAACATAAATACCATCCCAGTCTTAAATAAAATTTTCAGAGTTGTCTCCCCATCTTCTTGCCAAAAATCAATCTTTATATTAAGATCATAAAAAATGGTGGACCAATCTTTGAGGGTGTAAGAGGCTAACCCGACGAGATACTTAACAGGTCTGTTGATAGCGGGTACCGACCTGTGGTATGACTAGGTAAACCCATCAGAATACTGAACAGGCTTGATGACAGCGGGGAATTCTACCTAGCGAGGATGATAATCTGACAAAATAAATAAATAAATACAATTCCTAAATCTTAAACTTGTCCTGATGTACGACATTACATGTAGACAAAGCTGACAATAAGTATGCATGGTTAAGCTAAGGTCAATGAAATCCATAACTCTACCATTGGGAACTAACTTTAAGACTATCTTAAGACTCTCTCGCCTACCCCTTCTTAACTATATGTAGGATGTTCTATCCTATAGGCAGGGCCATATTCTAACCGTCTCATCAGACTAATGTGTGAAATTTATCTCTACACTTATAAAGATGCAAATCTTAGGCTATTGGGAGAATTGACTGGTTCCCTATATTTTTTATTGTGAGGTGTCACAATACTTAGGAGTGGGGGAGGGGTTTCATGAGTTGACAAATGATAAATACTGCCTATCTATAATCCATGAGAAGAAGAAGTATAATCTTTGTAAAATTTATGTATATTCCTTTCATTATATGGGTTATTATATCAATAGTTATTTTTTATTGAATTGTTGAATTAGATACCACTGACATCACTGTGTGTTGTAAGCCTGTTGCACATTTTATTTATATATAATGGAAGACTTCTTAACTGGTTCTTTGTGACAATTACAGATCGATAACACATTGTTAAAGTCACTACAGATCTGTGTTACACATCTATGAAAAAAGGAACAAGGTTAAATGGATTTGTATCGGGATAGGTATTTAGCTCAGTGTGGTTTTGATTTGGAGTTTTCTGGATGAGAGTCTACGCCTAGGGATCTAGGCCAAGGTTTCCAAAAGATGAGTTTCAAAGATAGAATGGGGCAAGGTAGGTATAGTCAGTATCATTTAGGATTTGTCATTGTGTATAGGGTAGATGCAGTGGGTTTCAACATGGGAATGATATCATGAATCCATTCATCAGAAGAAGGTGTAACATAACATGACAATTGCATCCAAAAAATATAAAATAACTTTGAATTCTTCTTACAATATTATGAAACAATCATAGGAAAGCATGGAAGTGGAAACAAATTGTAGCAGAAGAGAAGAAAGTTTTGGAGGCCTTCCTCGATGTGTTTTTTACTAAAAAAGTTATGAATGTAAATATGAATATGTCCTCTACACCCTGGAGTCACTAATCCAAACAAAAACCTACATCTAACCCCTTCAAAATTGATTTGAAAACTAATTGTCCAAAAGCGCAACAACTATGACAGAAGCACAACAAAAAATAAGGGTCAAAGATGGAGATATAACGTTTTAAAAATAACAAATTTTATATAACGGGGAGAGGTTTTTGTATATACGGTTGTTTTTTAGACAAAACTCTCTTCATTTTTTGAAATTCATTCCTATGTTGTTGTAATATGTGCCGCAAAAGAATGCCTAAAACAGACAATTAAATTGGAGAATTTGATTTTCTGAAATAGGCCTCCAAGAAAGTTTAATATTTCCCACTATATGCTACCTGTGTAAATACTAAATGAGGGTATTATTATTTGGTATGTCCTTATAAAAACCCTCCTTTGGTTTTCCAAAATTCATCTTTATTTGGTCAAAAACCTCTTTTGAAAATTATGACCAAAAAGAGGCAATTAAATTGGAGAATTTGATTTTTCTGAAATAGGCCTCCAAGAAATTTTAATATCTACCAATATATGATAACTATGTAGAAAATGAAGGAGGATATTATTATTTGTTATGTCCTCAGAAAAAAATTCCTTTGGTTTTCCAAAATTCATCTTTATTTGGTCAAAAACTTGTTTTGAAAATAATGACTAAAACAAGAAATTAAATTGGAGAATTTTATTTTCCAAAATAGGTCTCCAAGAAATTTGAATATATCCCAATATATGATACCTTTGTAAACAATGAAGGAGGTTATTGTTATTTGGTATTTCATTAGAAAAAAATTCCTTTTTTTTTCCAAAGGTCAAAAACCGTCTTTGAAAATGATGACCAAAAACAGAGTCAAAAGCGCAGCGTGGTCTTGTAGAACACTTTTGAGTGACTATTCTTGATCCATTTTCTAATGTAGTAGTGCCCGACCATGTGTCTTTGAATATTGATGTCCCTGTTGGCCTTTTTCAGGAGCATCTCCAGGTGTTCATTGACTCTGCCAAGACAATACTCTCTGTCCTTTTCAAATTATGCTGCAATGGTGCCTTCAATGTCTTGTTGACACAGTGAAGGTAGTTACTCTATTTTCAAAGCTTGCCATTTCCGTCTATTAACTCATTTCCAATTTAATAATACCTTTAATTGTCCTTTATACTTCTTGAAAATTCCTGAGAAAATATATTCCCAAGTACAAAATAATGTGGTCAATCCTTATAACAATCTATTCCACCACGGCCTCATCAAATTGCTTGTCATAACCGAGTTGAAAAAACAGGGGAAGACATGGGATGAATTCCTCTATCAATTATCAAAGCCCCATATCACAGTCAATACCAACAATAAATCACTTGATTTAGGGACCGTTACTCCATCCAAGCCTCATTCTCCAAAGACTCCAAACCCTCCCACTCAAACTATCTCTTTGTCTGAACAAAAGACCAAGAAACTTATTGATTCCCCTGTAGCCTCATCGGGGAAGAAAACTAAAAATCTTATTGATAATTCTCCAATTCCCTCAACACCTATTGATCCTCATTCCAAGAAGTTACAAGATGCAGTTTAACCAGATTTCCCTTTAGTCCCTATGAATAGAAGAGTTGGATCTTGATAGAGAAGTAAAATATGAACCCATTCCCTCTCATAAACCCTCTGTTACTCCTACCTCATAGATGCCTACACCAGATACCAAATATGATAGAATATCTACATCCATTAATGGATCCAAGCCCTCCTCTACGACATCTGATTTACTCCCATCATTGAGAAATTACAACAAGAAAATGATCAGTTGATGCAACAATTGGAAGAGCAGAAGACTATGGATAGGCATCTCCACCAAGACAATGCAGTCTTACAAGCAAAAGTGAATTCCTTCCAACGATTGGTTGATCAAATGACCAATGAAAATCGTATCCTCCGTGCACAATTGAAACATCACAAGAGGTCCAAGACAAATTCTTCGGGCAAGAAGCTTCTAAAGATAATCTATCCCCTCTTCAACAAGTCTAGTCATATTGGGAAATTCATTTTTGTTTGTAGTGGGACCTACAAATCCTTAGGCGTGGGGGTAATGCTGGGATTGTGATTTGGTTGTTTCATGATGATGATTGAATCCTTTTTGTATTGGTATTATATATGTTATTAACCATTTAGAATAATTTTTCGAAGGATTTTGTATCAAATCATCCTGACTTTATAACAGGTATGTGTAATTGATGTTTTGCAATCATGGATGATTTTAGGGGCTAAATTTCACTCATGGGCTACTTTTCCATGTTTTTTCCCCAAGAAAGATTCATTATTATAAAAATGATTAGCCCAAATTCTAAAGGATAAAATTATTTTACCTTAAAAATCGCCAAAAAATTATACAAACTATATAAAATCCTTAGATATTTGAATATTTTTACAAAAATATCTCCAATTTTTTTATAGTTGGCATATGAAGGATTAGTAAGATTCACCAAGGTTTCTACATTTAAAAAAAAAATTCCATCCTTAAAATCATCCATGTTTTCAATGATTTTGAGTTAGATTCAGTTCGATTTGATGTTTATAAGGATCTAAAGCATGATCTGTGTGTAATAGGGAGAATTCACAGTCTGGGCCTCCATCCGGTACCTCATCTGACACTCCATCCAACACTCCATCCTGTACGCGATCTGACACTCCATCCGACACGTGATCCAACACTCAGAGTGTAGAGGAGTTGGTGGTTGTTGCATTAGCGGCCTGTGATGGGAGAATCGACGACCTGGGTTTTGTCCCCCCTTGTGGCCTCTAGCTACTGAGATCTTGACATCTCAGATTAGGCAGTTATGCTAATCACTGAGTGGATCATTCAGTTTCTAGAAGCCAAATATGTTAGCAGCTCATTTAATGAATTTGTTATTTTTAGAGGAGGTCGACCCTTCCTGAGGCTAGAGAATATTTTTCAGAAAATCAAAGAAGCATTGGGAAAATCACTAGTTTTAGTCAACCAAAATTATGATAAGGGGTTTTTCATGTTTTCTTTTGCTTCTAAAAATACTATAGTTGTTGTCTTGCTACAGAAAAATGATGAAAATTAGAAACAACCTATAACATTGTTCAATAGAGCTTTGAGAGATGCATAATTAAGATATAATAAGATGGAGAAATAAGCATGTGCCCTGGTTAAATCATTGAAAGCCTTCAAAGACTATATCTTGCATTCTGAAATGTTTTCTTATGTACCTAACAATGCTATTAAAGAAATTCTCACACATCATGATAGTGAGGGCAGAAGAGAAAAATGGATTTCCAAGATGGAGTATGATATGGAGATAAAACCCACTTATGGATTAATCAAATTACAAGGAAATTTATTTTTAAATCTTATGAAAACAAACATCATGAAAACTGGGCAAGGAGAAGATGAAGTACAAGAGCCATTTTCTTAGGTGGGTCGTAAGTTTGTTGAATCTGATTGGTACAAAGATATAAATTTTTGTCTTCGACACCTAAGTTTCTCACCCATATGGGACAAAGCCAAGGTCGGGTCTATCAAACTCAAAGTTGTGAAGTACTGAATTGTGGGAGAAAAATTATTTTAGAAGGACCCAATAGGAATACTACTGAATTTCCTTATGGAAGAAGAGACAGAGGATATTATCAATGAATTTTGTAAAGGCATATGTGGATGTCATCATTCCTAGACAGCCACTGCATAAAAAATCCTCAGAGATGGTTATTATTGGCCCTCATTTTTTTCTAATGTAAACCGCATGGTTATATCATGCATAGAGTGTCATATGTTTGCAAGGAAGTAAAAATTAAAATCTCTCCCACTTAAACCCATCAAATCAGAAACACCTTTCCAATAGCGGGGTCTAGATTTCATTGGTGAAATTTACCCAAATTCAAGTGGGAAACACAAATAGATCTCGAAAACCACTTACTACTTCATCAAGTGGGTGGAGGCAATCCCCACTAGGGAAACGACTGATTCGGTTATCATCAAGTTCCTAGAGGAGAACATCATATCAATATTTGGATGCCCCGGGAAAATTATAACTGATAATTCCCAAGTTTTCAAATCTTTCAAACTATTGCAATTTTGTAAAAATTACAACATAGAGATGGGGCATTCCACTGCATAATACCCATAGGGAAATCAATTGGCTGAGTCATCCAAAATAAATCTCATAAAGATCATAAAGAAGGCGTTGTACCAAAACAAGAAAGCTTGAGACTCCCACCTAAAATATGTAGTCTGGGCGAATAGGGTAAGAATCAAGAGGTCTCTCTCCAATGAAGTCTTCCCATGATGAAAATATTGCAATATAAAGAGGCAAAGTCATATGATATGCATAGGATAATCTGTCAACTAATTGAAGTCGAAGAGATAAGGGATCAAGTACAACTGAGATCTCAAGCTCATCAAGCAAGATTGAAATAAATCTTTGACAAGAGATCCAAGGAGAGAAGATTTATGATAAGAGATCTAATATTAAAGTGGGATGCCAGAAGAGAAGAAAAAGGAAAGAATGGAAAATTTGACAACCTCTATCTTAGACCTTTCCAGGTCATTGCAGTTCAAGATAAAAACACATATGAACTGACACAACTAGATGGCAAAGTGTTTGGGACTCCCGTCAATAAGAAATTCCTCAAACATTTCTTGCAATACCGAATGATGCAAATTTTCTCACCATGTACATAAATAAATATTTTTCCATTCATGTTATGTATTTTTAATTTTACTTCATTCACAATATTTCAAAAAAGTAAGAAATTAGGGTTTCATAATTTAAGTTATTGAGCAATTTTGTTTCACCTCTCGATTCATTTTTTTAGGTGCACAGGGAACAATTTGTTTAAATGTAGACTCCATAACCCAATAAGAGAAGGCACTCAGTCTACGTTTCTCAACAGACCATAGGGGTATGTTGTCCCCATTGGAGCTGATGTTAGTACTAGTTTTGATCCAGTCATTAGCATGCACCATGATTGAGAATAAGGGGTCAAAATTCCAGAGAAAGAGAGCTCACAAAGCTCATGCATCAATGAATCAAGGAATATGGTCTAACACCATTAAATTTACAATGAAAAAAACCAAGCCCTAAGGGCTCGAGACTCAGTTTCAATACTCGAGCGCTTATCAAGAGCGTGAAAATAACTTATATCTCCCAAATTAAGTTCAACCCCTCACCCAAATGGATCCATATAATGTAACCAATGTATAAAAATAAATAGTGGGAGGAGGTGTGGCCTCAATCATCCAATGGTTTCAAGTGAGCCTCATCAACGATGAAGGATGCAAGTCGCATTAGAAAATAATTTGGGAGTTAACGCAACATCGAGGAGTGTCAAAGAGTAAAAGGTGTCACATGGTAATGGATGGATAGGAAAACCACTCCCTTAGGGTTGTGATAGGGGTATTATGATCCCACGAGGATTGCACATCAACCAACTCACCACATATCTGACTATTCACTTAGCACCACTTGGAGCCTTCATGCTAGTCAAATTGGACATCAAGGAATCCGAGAAAGGCTTGACATGTCAGCTATGTTCATTTAAAGCCCGTTATAGATTCCCACATGGGGTAAGGAGGCCCACCATCATTCTTGGTCTCCATTTTAGATTCCACCATACATATTATGAGCTCGGGAAGACACTTCAATGTATACCTAGACCAATCCCAATATTCCACACATCCACTTATTCATGCTAAGATCAACATGATGTCATCCAAATTTCAAAGGATCCAAACCATAGGGAAAAAGACATGTGTATGGAAACAAAGACACAAGATAAAATGTTTTAGGCGAGTGGGAAGATATGCTGACATCCTGTCAAATCTATTGGAAGGGATGTAACATGTGTTTGCACAGGGGTAGACCCAGGGTTCAATGCTACAACAATGCACCAACAAAACCCTAACTACCATCCCTTTCGGCAACACATGCAAAGCAGATGAGGTCTCACCCGAGGTAGAGGCAGGGGTGGTTGCATGACTCAAGTGTCTGCAACCTTAGCTAGGAAATAGATCTATGATTCCTTACTTAATATAGCATTCAACACTACTAGATATTTATTATACAATCATTGACTACTTCACAGATAAAACAAAGATTTGCATCATTCACAATGACTATATTGTTTGATCACTTATCATCTACAGAGTGTTCAGATCTAACAGGTCAAGCACTTAGCATATACATATGAATCAAACCCAACATTCTACACTTCATAAGAACTAAGCATAAACATATATAACAGATCTATCTAATCATCTCAAAGAACTTAGCAAATAATCACATCAATGTATCAAAACAAGGCACAAAGCGGACAACACAGGATTTACGTGGTTCACCCCCACCCTGGGGCTACGTCCACCAACTCATCTTATTTATTATTTTCGTCCAATCGGTTACAAGAACAGATCTGTAGAAACCCTTACTTCGCACAAGACAAAAGATCTACGTAGCTTGTTATATCCTTCTTCCTTTCCTTTCAGCACAAATCCTCCTATACCTTCACACAGGGACTTGCACTAAGCTCTGCAAGTCTATACAAAATGCACAAAACCCTTGATCACATAGATTCCCTCTTGACACTTAGCCTATATCACATAGATATCATCCTCTACTAGATGCCTATATGTCTATTTATACATTTACAAAAGTGGTCCTAAGCATGGGTGAACCCATGGGCCGACATCACTTTCCCATTACATATTCCCAAAACCCAAAAAGGGACCCAAAAGTGGGCCAATATTCGGCAATCTCTTCTTCGTTTGGTGCTCCATCTTCGACAAGTTGTCAAAGTCCCAAAAATGGTCAAATATGACCAAGTATTCCCAAAACTTGGTCAAGGACCAATAGGCCCCTAACACTCACCTGTGACTCATCCCGAGTCACTCTGGTCTGAGCAATTTTGCCTCGAATGCCTCGAGATGCTTCGACCTGCTGTAGTGCTATGGCCTCTTGCTCAGTGAACTCCTGGATGAGTGTGTCATTGACTGGCCCTTCTAGGCGTTGTTTTGTTGCGATGATGACCTGTTCAAGCTCTTCTCCTTGGTTTTCAACTTCGCTAAATAGTTGGCATGCCTTCTCTTGCACTGGTTGAAGTCATTGAGATACTTCCATCAATTTGGTCTAGATCGTGTGGATCTGTTGCTGGGTCATGCACTGCTCTAGAAACCTCTTCATTCTTTCAACTAGTGTTAAGGTCTTCATTTGAGCCTATAGTGTATCTACGTGCTGCTTTGCTTCCTGGAGCTGTGACTCCAACGCCTGTAACTCTGGATTTTCTGTAAGGTTTTCATATGTCTAAGCGCTCCTGGAGCTCAACTTCTTGCACTTGAAGGAAAGGGATTTCATTCTTCCAACTGCATTGTGAGTAGTTGCCTCTCTTAAGTCTCTGATTTCTTGACGAGTCTCGGGTACGGTACAAAGTTCCAGATCTGTGATGCACTGTTGAAGCTATTGGATTACTTCTTCGAGTTGCGCCACCTGCTGTGGGACTCATTCCTCAGTTGTCACTTCTATGCCTGTCACAAAGTGAAGTGTGTTGTGAGCCCTTTCCCATACTTTGAGTTTCTCTGCGAGCAATTGTTCCTTGTTTTTCTGTAGCGCTACTTTCTCTTCATCCCATTTTTCTTGTAGAGAGATATTTTCCTTTTCTGCTATACTTTTGTGGTCCTCAAGGTCTTTTTGAACTTGTGGTAAAGCCTGGGTGGCTTGTGCTATCTCTTCTTGAGCTCGTCGCAGCCAAGCTTCGACTGTATCAACAATCTGATGTAGTTGGGTTGGCTCATCACCTAAGTCTGGGGTTCCTGATGGTAGGGGCGCAGTGGAAATTGCACGGCTAGACTATATTGCTTGTTGTACTCCTTGAAGCTTGTCCCTGATGCGATTGAACACATCCTCCTACTTGGATTCCTAATTTTATGCTATCTCTAGTGAAGTATCATTCAGGGCAATGATTATGAATTCGAGTTCATCTGGAGTGAGAATAGTCTCAAACATGCTTCTGGTTTCCTTAGATTTCTTCCTGGACGAAGGCTTTGGTGGGGTAAGCTTCCTTTTCTTGGAGGGATCCTCCTCCTCTCTAGGTGATGTAACTTCGCCTTTATTTTTCTCGAATTATGTTCTACATGGCTCTCCACCATCACCTCCCTGCGCAAGTGAGATCGAAGTGGTCTTCGTAGAAGTACTGTTGACATCTTGAACTTCTTCATATTCCTTGGTCTTTCTTGGTCCAAGTGTATCATGCACAAGTTCTGGACTATCTATCTCATAAATCTCCACAGGGTCTGCTAAGATGAGGAGGTCTGTCGACCACTCCTTGGTGATTTCTTCCAATTCTTCTTCTATTAACTTATAATAGGACTATAACTATTTCTTTTTCTCATCAACATGCTCTGTGATGTATATAAAGTGTCTGTCTGCGCTGAACTTCATCAGGAGCTGAAACTTGTAGAGGGTATTCAGAGTGATGCGTGGTGTAGATTGGATTGAAATCTTCAATTGATTGTAGTAGGCATGGAAGACGACATTGTATTTCCACTGCTAGTTCATATCACTCGAGTACCAGAAGGTACTGAACTTTGCAGCTAAAGGCTCAAAGGGCTCGATGTTCGGGAAGGTCACACCTTCCGACATCTCGCATGCGATGAAAGCTATCAATATGAGAATCCAGTTGAAGTGGAACTCATATCCTTGGTCCTGCGCTCCTCTACAATCAATATCTAGATGGTTCACGAGGTATTATGCCCAAGTCATCTTTAGTCCTTCTACACACTTCCTGACGAGGTCAACAATGAAGCCGCTTACTTGGGTGGGATGGTTCTTACGAACCATCTTGCCTGTGATCAGCTGACATGCGAGGTGCACTACACTGCTCTGGATAGAGGCTACCTTGTAAACTTGCGTACCCTTCTAGACATCTCCATAAGTTTCTTTGATTCGCTAGGCTAATGCTCGGTTTGAGGTCTTTCCAGGGTAAAAATCCTGTGGGTCAGTGCCCTGCATGCTCAGCCCTGTCATTCGATTGATCAAGGTCAGATCCACAGTGATGCAACAGTTGAACCATAAGTAACCTCCGTGGTAGTAGAACAATAGCAATTTCACTCATGTGTTTACTTCCTGGTGTCGGTCGAAGTGTGGGATCTTCATCACATTAAGCAGTGTGGACTACGCGAGGTTCTAGGTCCATGGATGCGGGATAATCTTCAAATTATTGCCTTTGGCCCTGGTCAAGTACTTATGCGGGGCCAACATGCTGTAAGATTTCCGGTCTCCAAGGTTGAAATCACTAAATTTCAGTACTGTGAGCTTATCCTGGATGGTGTGAATTGTGCGCACCCCTTTTGGAAGGTACGCAGTGATCACAACATATTCAAACTCTCGGGGTACACTGTCATAGTTGATGGCACCGCTCAAAAGGGGTAGATAGGTAAGTAGAATGCTTGGAATCAGCTTGGCATTGGCGAGGTCATCTCTGTGCTTAGTACATTTCTCATTGGCTGGTCGGGACAGACCGACGTGAGTAGTGGATGGAGAGGCTTCCAATCCTCTCATGGATTATGCCTATAATCCTGTGGATAACCCTCGCTCTGACATGATTCTCTCAGTTATTAGCTCAAGGAGAACTTATGTTATGGATTCTTTGGGAGCAGTAAGCTCGTCGGACATACATGCCCAGGATAAAATAATTGGGTTCACGAAGGTATTAGACACTACACTTGAGTGAACAAAAAGAGAGTAATGAGCACTGTATGCAATTGCTAATCTGCGGGTTTCAAATTCTCAGTTGGAAAAAGTGTTCTTCGTTTGTGGCAGGATGAGATAAATAGGAAATCTTGGCAACGATTTACTTGCAACGGTTATGAGCCTCATTAACTCTTCTTATGTACGTTATGGCACGGTCCAACAGTTTGGTGGCGAACCATAAATGCTTTTCCA
Organism: Picea sitchensis; assembly: GCA_010110895.2. Lineage (NCBI taxonomy): Eukaryota > Viridiplantae > Streptophyta > Pinopsida > Pinales > Pinaceae > Picea > Picea sitchensis. The sequence goes on from SNQJ01S0026587.1 coordinate 61,529, forward strand.
GCCGTTCCGAGTAGCAGTCAAACAAATATATCAGCTTTCAACGGCTATATTTCTTTGCCATAGCGAAGTGGCATATGTTGATGTTCTGATATCCTGAGGAAGCTCCAATTATGTACAGTTTCTTTCTGCGAGGTACCCTTTGGAACCTTCTATAACTTCTCAATATTGACCTTCTTCTTACATAGCTTCCTAGCCTTTTTTCCCGTGACCTTCGTCTCGGTGGTTCGTTTCTCATTCTGATTCTTATTTTCCTTGGGCATAGTCACTTCGCGTTGCTGAGATCCTTTCCTAGGATTTAGATGTATCACTTCTTCTGGGGTAGAAATGTCAACCTTCGGTATGTCTTCCGATGTTCTTGTAGCTTCGATATCTAGGCTTCTAGTGTTAGGCAGCTTTGATCTGTTCTCTTGTTCTTCAATCAATTGTGCAATCTTTCAGGGTATGAAATATTTTAACTCTTGTCTCTTCTATTCTAAGACTTCTTCTTCTTCCTTCTTTCTAGCTTGATCGCTATCAATCCAAGATTTTCCTAGTAACATCGTAAATGGGGCGTTGTATTCAATGAATTTAATAATCTCAAAGTCTTTCTTTGTCGAAGTTCCATTGACTGTCACAGGTATCTGAGTGAGCTTTCCACATAACATCATCAGTTTTCCTCTGAATTGTCCTATTCCTCCTAGTGAAGGGATCATAACAGGTTTCCCTATAGCTTCCCAAGTTCTTTCTGGCATAATGTTCACTTGTGTCTCTTCATCAAGGACATAGTCAATGTGGAAGTCTCATATTCTTTCTTCAATGCACTCTTTTTCTTTGAAAATATCTTATAGCCTAACATATCAGTGGTCATTCAGGGTCTCTTTCATTTGTATCAATACCTTCTCTGATCCTTGATGGGGTTCTGCCTCTTCTGTATATGCCTTAGGGTTTTCCAGATTCAGATTCATTTCTTCCAGCCTAACGATCATTCTAGGGAAATCCAATACCTCATGGTCCATAGCTTTGCAACAAAGACAACTAGATCCTCTACCAGGGCATTCCTTAGAAATATGTCCAAGTCTTTTGCAATTGTAACAGAGGGTCACTCCTCTCTTTCTTTTAAATGATCCCCAACTTCTTCTATACTGTGCACTAGGATCACGATAGCTAATCTGCAAAAAAATCTTTCTAGGATCTTGCATCCTTTTGTTAGTCCAAACATTTTTTCTATGCATAGGTATAACATATATATCACTATTCTTATCAGATCTACTCATATCAAACCTTCTTTCATCTATCAGTGCCCCATTTTTCAAACTAGGATAAACTCTATTAAACATACCTAGATCTATACCTTAAAAACAATTTTTTTCACTTATCTTACTTCTACAGAGCACAAAGCCTCCATATATAAAACGTTTAACTAGTATTACCTTTATCAGAGCACAAAGCATACAAATCTTACCTCTTTTATGCATATCTAACCTCTTTTCTTCAGAAACTTCCACTTTTACTTTTCTTAGAGCACAAAGCATTCAGATCTTGCTTCTTTTCTTCAGATCTGGCCTTCTATCTTTAGCACATAGCTTTTCAGATCAAGTGGAATACTATGCACTAGGGAATATATCCACGTACAGAGCTTCCATAGTTTCAGGATGAATCTTTGCACAAAGCTTCTTCTTCCTCAGTTCCCAACAATCACAGTTTCATGTCCTGACAACGAAACCATTTGTTGGCATAGGGGAAGACCCAGGGTTCAACGCTACAACAACGCACCAAAAAAACCCTAACTACTAGCCCTTTCAGCAACACCTGCGAAGCATATGAGGTCTCACCCGAGGTAGAGGCAAGGATGGTTGTAGGACTCAAGTGTCTACAACCTTAGATGGGACACGAATATGTGATTCCTTACTTAATATATCATTCATCACTACTGGATATTTATTATGAAATCAATGAATACTTCACAAATACAACAGAGCTTCGCATCATTTACAATCACCAACTCTTATTCTTTATTATCATCGACCAATTGGTTACAAGCATAGAGCCGTAGAAACCCTTACTTTGCACATGAGAGAAGATCTGCATAGCTCGCTAGATCCTTCTTCCTTGCCTCTCATCACAAATCCTCCTATACCTTCACACAGGGACTTGCACTAATCTCTACAAGTCTATACGGAATGAACAAAACTCTTGATCACATAGATTCCCTCTTGGCACTTAGCATATATCACATAGATATCGTCCTCTATTATATGCCTAGATGTCTATTTATACATTTACAAAAGTGGTCCTAAGCGTGGGTGAACCCATGGGCCGACATCCTTTTCCTATTACATATTCCAAAAACCCAAAAAGGGACCCAAAAGTGGGCCGAGATCCTTCAATCTCTGCTTCGTGTGGCACTCCATATTCGACAAGTTGTTGAAGTCCCCAAAATGGTAAAATATGACCAAGTGTTCCCAAAACTTGGTCAAGGGCCAACAACATGTAACATGATACCTAGCATCATGTTTTCCATCCCTCTCCCATCATCATGTCCCTACCCACAACCGTCAAACGATAACAATCATTTACCTCGACGTGTTCATTCTCTCATGTCCTGGATGTTAACAGATTGTCCTAGGAATGAACATTCATGTTGTTCCCTCAGTTGTCTCACAAGACACATTCCAAGTTTTTATAAGAAAGAGCAAGGATGTCAATGCTAAACCATTCTGCAAATAATCTAGTTTCCGTTGATACAACTAGCCTGATGCCCAATATAGGAGATGATGATCCACATGTGCATACTTATTTCACAGGAGTAGATCATCAACCATCCTAGCTACATATGTGGGGAAGAGTTGTTCTATTCGTCACTATAGGAAGAATGTTCTTCTCGGGTATCATTAGCACAACTAGGAAACCAGGAGGGAATTCAAGAGTCTACCCTAATGTAGAGTTGTATCAATTGACCGACCCAAGGAAGCAACTTATGACATGAGATTTCAATATTTGGTCATTGACACCCCGCACTAGCAAGTAGAAAGGTATAAGAAGAATGTGTGGGTATTCCTTTCAAACAATCAACAACCCAAATCATTCCATGGTTGAGCGAGCCCACCACAGTAGTAGAAGACCTCAAAGATCTAGATAAAAGGAACCATCTTGAGGCTTAATTAGACGAAAGGAACCCACTCCACTAAACACCCGTGCGTCAACTTTGGGGGTAAAAATCTATTTTTGCTTAGTTAAAATGAATAAAAATCGATTGAGAAGTTGAAATATGTTAATATGTCAGGCGTGGTATCAATATTCTAACAATATGAAATCAATTTTCAAGAAGAAGTATTGGTATGAGAAAGTGGTTTTCCCTTAAGTTAGAGAATCTAGAAATCGATAGAAAGATCTCATTTGTAGGTTCGATATTTTGGGGAATTGAAGAGTATCTTATACCCAAGTTGTCTGATCAAAGATCCCCTCAGACACAGACCAATTTTTAGGGTTGTAGGCTGCAAGAGATTCATCCCTTGTGTTATTCTTTAGTTTGTGCTTCTTTTTTGTGTATGTGATCTTATAAATATATCCCTCTCATTTCATGGATTCTTGTATCAGATCCCCATTAATAAAATCTTGAGCAATAAGTTTTATGACATGCATAATGTTACTGCATGTTCTTTAGCTTATGATGTTGAAGTGATTTCCTTTGAATGTATGACAACTTCATGTCATTTTTTCATGTGTTTAATGATGTGCAAACGTTACTGTTTGGGTGCATGCTCAACTACATAGTTAGTGACATACTCATTTTTTCCATTTTTCCTGCTATTTAGGAGGACTACTATTTATAGTAGGTCTCTTTTTAGCCAGTGGATTCCTAGCCATAATACCATGGGTTTCAAAAACCATGGGCTCATAAACCTCCATTAGGAAAATTCCTATTTTTTAGATACCATTAGGCCAATTCCTATTTTTTAGCCACCATTAGGAAAATTCGTATTTTTTAGGAGATAATTCGTATTTCATTAATTTTAGGAGATACTTCCTATTTCATGGTTATAGAGTGCACTTTGGTAAGAATATTGGCCTCCTAGGGAAGTGTGCATTACCCATATAATACTTGGAGTTAACTCACTTGAACACTTATTAACTGACTTTCCATAATTAGAAAATCCACACTCAGTTAGGACTTTAGTTCCAGTCTTGGAATCTAGTCTTAGTCTAGGAGATGTTTTCTATTATGGAATGCATGTTTAATTCATGTAGAGTTGTCACTAAGTTCGCACCTATATTTTTGGCCTTTTCTTATTATTATCAACTTTTGACTTTAGTTAATTGTTTCTATTGGGATAAGTTACTTTTTTTCTTGAGCATGAACATGGAAATCCCAACCTAGTTCCCATTACTCCTCATGTGGAGATTCCTATATATTGTACCCATTACCAAGGATTAATACATGGTGATTAGATTTGGTTTCTTAGTCTCTTATGTGTGAAGATTGATTCTATTTTTCTCTCTCCTCTCTCTCTTTTGCAATTATCTAGTGTAGTATTTCATTTTCACAATTAGGTCTTGGATTGTGGTTTAATCCTACATGGTATCAAAGCCATTATTGTGAGAGAGTATTCAATTTTATTGCAGGTTTATAGATCATATTGGAAAACCCATAGAGAAATATGGATCAACCATTTTCTTCAGTGATCTTGACACCCTTCAACTACTTTAAGTGGAAGCCCAAGATAGATATTCTACTTCGAAGAAAGGGTTTTTATAGGATCACCGTGGGGACTAAGGTTGAGCCTACTTCAGCCATAGAGAAACAAAAATAGTTCAACCAAATGGATGAAGCCTATGGGATATTTTTCTTGAGAATATCTCCAGATCTCCTCTTTCATGTCGATACTTTCAAGACTCCTAATGACGATTGGAATAAGTTGAAGGATTTTCTAGGAAAGAAAGATAATATAAGAGGTCATCAGTTGGAGAATGATATACAGGCATTGAATATGACCTCAATGTCAGTTATGCTGCAAAATCCATCTATATTAACAGGTACTCCTACCAGTCTCAATCGATATTATCTTATGTTTGTTTGCTAATATCAGCTAAACAGTTGACCAAACTAACTTCGATTTCTCCATCATTTCCCACATCTTTCTTGGAAGAACATTTACATTTGATCCTAAGTCTAGGATGAAATTATCCATGTCATACTCTCCTACCTGCACACTCAATCTGAATTCTCTGTTTTCCTCTTTTTGTGAAATACTTGGTTCACTTCTTTCTGTGTCATAGGTACTTCTCTTTCTTGAGTACACTGATCGATCATCCTGCGTAGTGCATTCAACACTTATTCATCCTTCATCAAATATAAACAAATCTTTAGAAATTATTTCAAAGTATTTAACTTTTCTATTGACCTTTCAGGAATGGTGCGATCAGAAATTGATGGCATATTGCATATTGGTGGCCTCTTTAACATTGATGTTATCGAGTCCAATCCTAGTATCTCCTTATTGGATTTATGATATGTCTCTTTCTCTTTTTGTGGATTAAATGTTGGTGTGTGCTCAACTTATTTCGTTATCCATTGCTTTACCCCCTTTCCTTTTTCCATCGTATCTGGTCTAGTTCTCATTCCTCTGTCTGTAACGATTGCTACTCTAGGCTGATCTTTGCTCTCATCGGTTTCTATCATATGTAGGTTTTGATTTCAAGTATTTTTTATTATGATTCCCTCTTGCCTGCCATTTCACTATCAATTGAGGATAGTCTTCTGTCACATGGTCTAATTCTCTGCAATACATGCATGTCATGCAAGAATTCAAGAAGTCTCTCGCTAAATGTCTCGGTTGATTTCAATTATAACAAACGACTATTCCTCTACCTCCTCTACCAAATCCACCTCGACCTCAACCTCGTTTGAATCCTCCTCATCCACCCTAATTAAAGCCTCTTGGATTATTGTACTATGGAAGCCCTCCTTCTGCTGCTACATTTTATTCTTTGATTATGTACACATATAAAGTGTGGTAACTCATTAAGTCGACTACGCAACAATATTTCTTTTCGTATCCTACATACTTGAAAAAATTACAAAACAAATTCATGGGTGTACTCTGGTAATTATGAAATAATGGAAAAGAAGTTGGATGATGTCCCCATGTCTTACATATTTCATAATATCCTACTCCTCATGCCAATGGGTTCGGTTCTCCAATAGACATATACTGTGCAAATCATGGACATTCTTCCTTATGATGGACTTTTTTCTTACATGTAATGCACCAAACTTGTTCACCCTTTTCCTTTTCCTTCATTATTTTTGACATCTGAATCCTTAGTGGAGTTAACTGTGATTGTATTTTTACCATTCCCGTGCCATCTCCCATAGGAGATGCTTCTAATTTCATCGTAATTTCTAATGCTTTGATATGTGACGTGACCTTCGATCATGTCAATGGACAACAAATGTACAGAAATAGAACTAAAATAAACCATTCTAAATGTTGTTCATTAGGAATATGAAATGTTAATCTACCCATCACATATTTAAACCTCTTATCATAGTCCCAAACTATCTCATTTGTACTTGCTTAATTTCTTTCAGCTCTGTGATATACTATAACTCAGATTTTGGCTTCTAGAATTCCTTTAACATAGCTTCTCCAATATCTGCCAGAGTGCTTGACTATCTAACCATTGTAGTAGTTTGATACTTAATGCACCATAACAGTGCAGAACATATGAACATCGTGGCTAACTTCACAATCTTCGTTGCCTTGTCCTGGACATTCTTCAAAGTCCATATCATTTCACATATAAATAGATGTTGCTCTGGGTCATCTGACCCTACTCCTTGAAATTCATGCATTATTAGTGTATGATCTATTCCTACCATAGTATTTTGTGTAGTAATTACCTTTGGTGATGTTGAATGACTCTGGTTTACTGTGCTACTCCCACTATTTTGACTACTAGTATGAATTCCTCCACTAACTACAATTTCTCTTGACAAAGTTCTGGTTTCTGATTCAGATCTGGGTGACACACACGGGGTCATGGGTTTGAAACATATTTTTATCTAAGATAGGATTCCTTTCTATTTTGAACTTTACTGAGGATCCATTTCTTTCTCTTTCCTTTATTTTTATGGTGTGATGTGAAGTACTGTGAAAGGGTCTCTTTTCTAAAACAATATGTTCTTCTCTTCTCTCTCATCCACAGTCTCCTTATTACTATATATAAAACTTTTCCCACAGTGAAATACTCCAACATATATGTTTGAATCAGTGTCCTCCTCTCTCAGAATCCTTAGTCCATCCATTCCTCATTCATCCTTTTGATATCTCTCAGACCATGATGTGGTCATCCCCTAGTCCCCTATGTGCGTGAAGGTGTCTAGAAATCAAATTCCATTTTCATAACATTCTTATCTCATAATAACATATTTATCTAGGTAGACAATGCACTCAGATATCTTTTGCGTTGGACCTTGAAAAATTCCCTCTTTGCAACACTACAAGATTGGGTACAATCTATTGCAAACTCTGTAATGTAATGCCCTAGTACACTGTTCAACCAAAAATCAACTATGCGAGAAACTTTAATACTTATTTTATTCAACCGTATGATTAGTTCAGGGGTCCAGTTTCTCGAAGATTCAACTCAATATATCCCAACTTTCTCAACTTTCCTTTCTATCCATTTAGTCAAAATTATCAGAAATTCACCAAAGAAGATTTCATGAAGATCTGTGAATACATACCTTTGAAAACATTGTTCGTCATAGAGTCATGGGTTTCTATTCTACTGTACAGAAAATTCTTGTTGCTTACTCTCTATCCATTCTGTGATGTCCTCCCTATTTGGCCTCCAAAACATTCCCCTCAATTACTATTTCTGGTCCTGACAACACAATTATTTGTTGGCACATGGGGGNATAGAATTATTAACTCCCTAACCACTGAGACATCATATACTAGAGGTCGCCTACCCAATTCACTCATCTTTAATCATATTCCCATTGAATTTCTATTCTAATCTCCCTTTGGTCACCCTTGTCATTCCTCAAGCCTACGACTGAAGGGGTTGGTCGCCCTTTCTGGACTTCCAAGTCATGACCGGGTTACTCTGTCTGTGTACTTAGTTCACGACTGAGACTAGAAGATCCCTTTTTTGGACTTGTTTGCGATGGATGAGACCTCACTCTGATTTATCAGGGTTTAGTCTCAATCAATCTTCCAATATAAGAATGAATATCTTATCCCATTAACCATATGTCATTATCTCTAAATCCCTATAAGAACCAATCCATTTCCATGGGAAAGGGAAGAAAGAACTAACAAAGCTACTCAGAGTTTTGGTGGCAAGGCATGGGAAAGGAGATTGGAAGAAAGATGTATCTTTAGTTTACACATGTAAGTTGTAATATTTCTTACTTGATTAATAGAAGATATATTGGATGTTTCCCTCTAAACAATTGTTCATGTAAGTTTGTGTGTTCATTGGTAGAGAATTGATATATTTGTAGATCATGAAATACTATCAAGTTTCGAAGCATCCTTTGCTCATATCTCTGTTCCTATATTAGGTATAGGAATAACCTAAGGGAGCTCAACTCCTATAGGGTATAATATCCATACAACAGACTGGAAACCATACAGGGAAAATTGCCTCTAATGTGATTTTATTCCTTCTTTACATGCTTTCTTTCTAATATTTTTACCCATTAAAATGTCCTGATCTAATTTCCAGATGTTGTTATGCCTTTTCCCAATTTCAGTTGAAGAAACCACTATCTTGGATTTGATAGATCTCATCCCATATCTAACTTTTTATTTGTTCTCTAAGTTGGTCATGACTTCTCCGTCTACAAAGAGCGACCAAAGCCTTCCTAGTCATCATTTCCCTCCTTTTTAGTAGCGGAAATATCTCCTCCCAAGTCTACCAAGAGTGACCACACTCTTCGGTTGCATTGTTCCTCTTGTTGGGTCATGATCCGGTTACACTGTCTCCCTCTACAGGGAGCGACCGACCCTTTAAAATTTATTTTTTGAAGAGTTATCCTTCGAAAAACTTAGCCAAACCCTTTTAGACTGGTTTCCTTCAACACTCCAGACCTATATTAAGACTGTCTCTTTGATTTTGTGTCAATTGTTTTTGAAATTTATGCAATTATCTTCTTTATATGACCACCTTATGTGATTGATAGGTACAAACACGATCACCTAATTTAATCCTTTCAATCCAGTAGAAGGTTATTTATAGTTGTATGAGAAAATATTTCTTGCAAAGTCTACCATTTTATAATATAAGTCTCTCTTTCATTAATTTTAAACGTTTTTCGTTTCCCAAATCATTTGAGAACTTTTCAAACTGTTGTTTAGACTTAAAATTTGTTGGTCTGCTTTAAATTTGCATGTTTTTTTTTTTCTTCCATCTTTTGCATTCAATTCCTAACATGGTCAATTGAAAGCAAAGGCCAAAGAAGAATTTTTGTTTCCATTTTCATGTAATTTGAAAAAATAAAAGAAACATAAAACATTTCATTTTGAGTGCTTTAAAATATCATTGTGAGTTTGGTTCAAAAAATTGTCCTTTTGTCTCATTTGTAAGAATACATAGAAATCGGTATGCATTAGGGTGTTTTCATATATAAAAATAAAAAAGAAAGATACTCTTCTCCCTCTCGTAAAAAGGATTCATCGAAAAGAAAAAATTTCAAATTTCATCCCTTTGCATCCTTTTGGAGTTGACTCTTTTCATATCATAAGTTTCACTTCCACACAACCTTTTGACTAAAGAACAACCTTAAAAACAAACACACGTTAATAAAATTCACTAGACTTTCTCTTCTCTAAGAATACCAACAATAGTCTAGGTATAGGGTCTTTGGACTAAGATAAGTGAGTAAATTGTCCAAGACCATGAAAAAAAACCACATAATATTAATGAGTGCTTAAATACAAATTTCATATAGGCATAGTCGGGACCCCCCTCTCACACATGGGTTACACATGAGCTCATGTGCATATCGGCAACAAAGATTACCCCTCTGAGGCTTAACCAAACATAGTGGAACGATGGTATATTTTAGATTCTTCTTGATAATTGGTTGTTTCCATTTGGTCTCGGAACTTCGTGAATCTCGAATCTGTTCAGGGTCCTCTGAAGCCTTTTCTGGTCCTCTTATTCTTAGTCCTCTTGAAAAATTTCAGACTTGATATCCTACCCATACTATCGGACCCAACTGTCAATTGTACCTACTGGGAGGCTAATTGCGAGTTGGTGACCTTAGTTGCCATAATATTTAGGGATCTTACGCAAGGTGATAGTGAAGGGGAATATTCATTGTACCTAGTGTTATTCTCTAATTTTGTCTTGATTTAGTGAGAAACCCTAATCCTAAACCCTTCCTACCTGCACTTTATTATCTACTTTCATTTGATTTTAATCATTGTTTTTAGTGTCTTATGGTTTGCATTTTAGTTTTTTGAATAATTTATTTAAGTTTGGAGTTGTAAGACATGGTTTTAAATGATGTGTCACTTTATATGCCTGTTTGAACTTTACAAATTCAAATTATGCTA
>SNQJ01S0026588.1:0-15170 GCA_010110895.2 Picea sitchensis
TGATATTATGAGAAGCTAAAGCTGTAGCAGAATATCAAATTATGTCTCAGTCTGTATTAAAATTCTATATCCTTGTTCTCCCACGAATGAGGATGATATTATTACAAAAATGATAGGTATTTATAAGTCTTTCCATAGGGTAAAACCTCCTTGTGGATAGTATCAAACAGTTTACATAATCTGGGTAGATATCCCAAAATCAACTAAACTAGGAACTAAAATGAAACTAAAAAGGTTTCAAATATCCTCTAAACTGTCCATCCAATCCAATGCAATTTCAAATTCACCTGAAATGGACCAAAAACAACAAGTTAGAGAGATATTTTATGAGCAAAACAATAAAAATCTGATTCCACAGACTTAGCTACAGAATCATCTGATTTTGTAGCTAGTCTAAAATAATATACATAATCAGAATTAAAATCAAATCAAATCTTTTAAAAGAATTAAATCCAATTTTCTTCCAATGATTACTTGAAAACGAATCAAAATGATTTTATCATTCAACATTAAACATGATCAAAATGATTCAATCGAAAACAGGGGTAGGAATACTCTGTTCACAAAATCGGGTAAATCATAATCGAATAGTAACAAGACTGTTTCATATCCAATTGAAATTGATAATGAATCATATCCTACGTGATACGATCTAATCCAACACAACCATTTTCCACTCATTATAGCTATAACAATATAACAAAAGATTAATATCGTTTAATCGAATACACAGATAGAAAGACTGTTTCGATTATGGGTAAATGAAATCATACGTAACAGCATCAACCAAACCAAATTTGTGATAGATTTCGATCGTTGATCCTTGCAAAGTCAACAGACAGGATCTATTAATTGTGATCACAATCTTAATAGAATCGACAGAAGTTAAAATTGCAAATTGGGTAAATAATCTTGATTGGTGTTGAACAAAATCATTAATTTCAAACAAATCACGACTGAGTTTAGTATAGAATAAATCATGAATCTGGATATAGCCAATCTTGTCCTACAAATCAAATTCAAACATAGTATCCATTGCAATTACGAATTCAACTGATAACATGGTCGAGCTAACAATAAACCAATGCGAATTAACCGGCTGGGTTTTTAACATAATCGTTATGAATTGAATCTATTCACGATTTGGGCGTGTTTGTACAGAGTCATATTGGAAAAAATCTGAATTGTATTCTTGTTGCTCGAAGGTCATATGGGACATAAAACCATAACAATTAACCGTATCAAAACCGTTGCCAATCCTAGCGAAATTGAATCGAAATGTGATCACTTTCTAAATTGAATATGAGGAACAATTCCTGTCTAGAATAGGTACAAACAAATCCGATTGACAGCAGAGCATCCATTTTAACTCAATCAAACAAATCAAATCCACACCAAGATCAATCAAATCGATGGAAATCTAATGGAATCTAAACTGGGAATGATTGAAAAAATGAAATTCCATTTAGTCAAAACAAATCTATATATAGAATGCATGCAATGTAATAGAGCCATTAAAATGAAATGAACAGAGCTGTTTAAAACCGAAATCAAATCGTTATATAAACCTAGATTATTTACATAGTGAAATGAAAATTTCCATACCTTTGTAGCGACAAGGCTGCTCAATTATACCAGCTTGGAATTAACAACAGTTGTGGCTGATTCCACATTTTTAAACAAGATGGAGTCGGTCATCTTTTGTTTCTTATCTGTCGATTGTAGCTTAGCCTTTTGACTGGTCAGGGCTGCAATCTGGTCCTCTAGTGACTGAATCTTTGACTGGAGTATCGGGACATCATTATAATACCGCTCCAACCACGAATTGCATTGATCACACGGTGACACTGTAGGTTTAGACAGAGCAGGAGAGGGTTTGGGTAAATGACCAAGGGTTTCACAAGGCAACTTAATGCCTGGGTAGTTAGGGTCATCCTGTAGGCAGGGGGGTAGGTTTGACACGAAATCGAATGAGGGTTCAGCACACAAACCTTGCGAATAGGGGTATTCGCTAGCCAAGAAACACTCCACCTCCGAATCAGAGTCCTCACTCAACACGATAGGGTTTGGTTCGACAGGGGGTTTTGGTTTATTCCTCGCCATTCGTGAAATCAAACGTGCATTCTTTTTCCCTTTGGAGTTTGTAGTGAGGTGGGCCTTGGAGTTTTTTCTCATAGGCTTAACAGTCTCAACACTCTTAGTCACAGCGTGGGGTAAGTCGATAGGAGGGTTGGCCGAGGGTTTAGGCAATAGGATATGGTAGGGCACTGGGGGTACAACCTTGACCTCGCTCACCACAGGTTTGTCAACCTGTGTAGGGTTCGGATCCTCGAAACCATTCCGAGCAATGAAATTGCTCCAACTATCTTTGTGCAAAGTCAAATGATAGACAACAATAAGCTTCACCAGACCATAATGAAAAAGGCTACTATTAGCCTCGTTTCTTTTGTACTTCTTCGACATTTTAAACAGGCTTCTATGCAAATAATAGGGCACATTGAGCTGATAACCCATAAAAACCATAAGCAAACGCAGGTGGTGTAAGAACACAAACCCATATCGACCCTCATAGGTGATAAACTGTTTGATTATCATTAATAAATTGTGCCAACGTTGTTTAAGCATGGTCACAGGCATACCTCTATCATAGGAGGTGATTTTGCATGACTGGAAGAGCATTGTCCATGGGACCTCTTCGACTTTGCAATTCTTGGACCATCGTTGTCCAGTGGCAGGCAAACCTGTAGCAAGACTGATAAACTGTTCATCAATTTCCAATTGTATATCGCCAACCTTGGCTCGACATCCATCGAAGTTCGTGGCAAACTATCGAACCAAACAGAGGTTAAAGCCATTGAAACATTCCACGAAGGTAAGCCACCCACTGTCTGCCAAATATTGGTGGGCATTGTCAAACATCAACAGGGCCTGCTTGCCATTGGGTTCAACTCGCACGACTGGTGCCATGGAGTTGAATGCATGGTAAGGGAAGGGTTCGAACACATACAGGAGCAGAGCTATTCGGTCTAACATCAATGAACGAGAAAAAAGGGGGTAATCATTAATGTGCGCATGCGAGGGTGGTGGAGTCATTCACTGCCATGCAAAACAATTATGGTCAAAGTACAACCACCGATATAGCTGTTCATAATAGTGGATCATTCATTAAGTCAGGTGCACAGCTAACCAAATCCAATGTGCATACAAATACGCGCTAACACTATGCCATAGTGTTTAAACACCCAACATACAAATCATCACCCAAAATCAAATATGCGCTAATGTATTGAGTCATAAGTTTAACCAAGGTGCCAAATAGTTGACAAGCCAAACACATATAAAAGATTAACATAAGGATCCTATCATACATATAAAAATTTAATCAAAACCCTTATGCATTTCATAGAATCAAAGATTAGGCAAATCATGAAATGCAAATCCAAATGCTCAATGTCTTACAAACTCAAAAAAATCAAGTCATATAATCAATCGAAGTATGAGAACTGATCAAAGGATATTGCCAATCGTGTAACGATCAATAAAAGGTAAGCGCAAATGACAAAAGTAATAACCACAGTTCAGATAATGATCGAAAAACAGTTTCGAAAGGAGAAGTTTTCACGCTTACAGTCGTGAAAACCTAACGAAGACAAACGTGTCAATGTCGCAAGAAATGAAAATGTCGTCTATTTGAAAAATGCGACAAAAAACTTGACGTTCGCAAGACATAGGTGTAGGCAGCTTATAGGAAAATAGAAAAAGGTGAATCGGCTGCCAACAATGGCGACACACTGGAAGAAGCAGTTATCTATGAAAAAGTAACAAATTCAGATTAGGACAGCCAAGAAAATTTCAACTCAAAAAATAACCANATAAACATCGTCATCAGTCATTTTTTCCAGCAGTGTTTTAAAAGATGGAAACCAATAACAGTCTTAAGATCAGCAAGTCACGATATTAAAGATAAAATCTTCGATAGTGTTGGCATGGCCACTGCTGCCAGCAGGCATCCATAGCCTCGACAGGGTTGCCATTTAACCCACTCTAAAATCTGTATCCTGTCAAGAAGTTCTGGATCAGAATAAAGGACATTAAAGAGGTTTCTTATATTTTTTGCAGATTTTCATGTATCCGACATTGCTTTGCTGCTAGCGGGCTTGTTCAGTACCCCGACGAAGTTGTCTTGGTGCCATGCATGCATTTACCCGCTGCCAGCAAACCTGTTTAGTATCCCGGCGGGTTTACAAGCACTTCCCACAGCTCTTATTCATAATTTTATTTTGTTTTTCTTTTGAAGATATATGGCTGAACGGGATGACGCTGAAAATTATGATATTTTAACATATTTTTTAGACCTCATCATAATTTTTTAGCACCGTCCTTTATTCAGTTCCAGAGATGTTTTATAAAAACAACTTCCTATGACAGGGAGACATATTTTGAGTCATTCCTTTATGGAAAAGGGACAATGTAAAAAGATAATAGATGATCATGACAAACTTTGCTCAGAGATTGAAATTAGTAAACTTCTTTCAAAAAACAAAATTTTCCAACATAGACATCAGTTTCAAATATATATCATTGATGTTTGTACAAATCTTCGGAAGTTATTTTAGCGAAGAATTTTTTCTATCGTCTTTGTCTGAATAGCTCAGTGTACAGGTATGTATATTGTTTCAAAGAACTCAAACTAATAAATTCAAATCAAAATTGAAAACAGAAAGAAAAAGAAAGCGCAAACAAAAGTAAAAATATATACATAATATACAAAGGTAGTTATCAAGCAAAGTATCTCTTCGGGGCATGGCCATTCACCGGATAGGTGTCAAGCTGCCCTTTAAAATTCTGCAATCGAAAGGAACTAGGACCCAACTTTTCTGCAATTAAAAATGGCCCAAGCCATAAGTTTTGAAATTTGGTGTGCTCACCCTTTCCTTCGTGTGGTTTGTCCCACTTCAAAATGAGATCGCCTACTTCAAAATTCCTATCTGAAGCAGAATTAGAATCGAACCAGCTTTTAATTAATTGTTGACGTTGATCTAACTTACGCTTAGCTTGGGCTCTTACTTCTTCTAACTTCATCAAAGCGTTAATTCGGTTTTCTAAAGGGGGACAATCTTCTTCTTGGACATTTTGTGACAATTGAAGCGAAGGAAGAAGAATGTGAGGTGGCAGAATGGCTTCTCTGCCATAAACGAGGAGAAAGGGGAAGTTACCTATAGCAGCTTTGGGTGTTACCTTATCAGCCCACAGTGCGTTCAACAATGCATTGTGCCAATTCTTGTGATTTTCAGCCACGGTTCTCTTGATAATTTTGAGCAAGTTCTTGTTGGTTGATTCTGCTAATCCGTTGCCTTAGGGGTAGTAACTAGCAGAATACTTCAACTTTATTCCTTTCTCCAAGGAAAACTCGCTCATCTCAAGAGAAGAAAAGTATGAAGCGTTGTCAAAGACTAGGCAATCAGGGATACCGAAACGAGTGATGATATTCGAGTTTAGAAAAGCGATAACTTGACTGGTGTTGACAGTTCTTAGCACAGTAGATTTAGACCATCAAGTAAAATAATCTATGGTTGTCACAATATACTTGTGTTGTTGTGAGGACGGAGGGTTAACGGGACCTATGATATCAAGGCCCCATTGCTGGAAAGGAGAATCCACTGAGACGGGTTGCAAGGGAAAGGCTGGTTTTTGCAATCACCCTGATGCTTTCTGATAGATGATACATTTATGACACAAGGCATGGGCATCCCTAAAAAGCATGGGCCAGTAATAACCAGCTCTTAAAACCTTATGAGCAGTAGTGTCGCCACCAAAGTGACCACTAGCTTCTCCTGCATGCAACTCAAGCAATAATTTTTCTGCTTCGTCTTTTTCGAGACAACGCATCAGTATGCCGTCAAAATTCTACGAAACAGTACACCGTTAACCAGATGAAAGGAGGCGAACTTTAGTCTCAATGCTCTTCTTTTGGTGGGGTCAAGGTGACGTGGTGCTGATCCATGTTCAAGACATAATCTAATATCGTCGTACCAGGGACTAACAAGGTTTTGTGCGCAACAAATTAAACTTTGATCGCGTTGTTCTAGGTTTGACGTATCACTATCTTCTTTCTGTCCTGTTTCTGAATCAACAACCAATTTACACAACCCTTGGCCTCTCACGATCTGAGCTGGGGTGATCTCTAAGTCATACTCCTGCAAGGAGGTGACCCAGTTGGCTCTCTTCTCTCCTAACTCCTTCTGCACTAACAAGTTCCTTACGACAGGGTAGGGGACAATGACTTTCGTCCTTGACTTCAAAAGATAGGACCGAAAATGCTTAACTGCTTTGAAAACAACGTAGGCTTGCTGATCGACCACTGGGTAGTTAAGTTCAGCACCTTTGAAAGCAGAGCTCATGAAGGCGATGGGTACTTCGTTGTTCTCGGAATTCTTCTGAGTTAGGACTGCGGCATAGGAACGATCAGAGGCAAAAGTATAGAGTGTAAATTCTTGAGAGAAATCAGGGCTCATGAGAGACGGAGCGTCTATTATGGACTACTTTATAGCATTAAAAGCTTGATTTTCTGTAGGTCCCCAGTGATATTGGGTGTCTTTCTTAATCAGTTTCTGCAGAGGCCTGACCATTTCGGAGAAACTGGGGACAAATCTTCTCACGAAGTTAATCTGGCCTAAGAAAGACTGCATGGATTTCTTGGATGTAGGAGGGGAGAGTTTAGAGATGAATTGAGTCCTCTCGGGGTCAATAATCATCCCATCACTAGACACAATGAATCCTAGTAATTTACCTTGTTCTACTGCAAAGATGGACTTTTTAGGGTTCAAGGAGATGTCGTATTTACGACATCGTAGTAGAACTGCTCGTAAGTGAGCTAGATGATCGTCTTTGTTTTTAAAGTAGACGGTCACATCATCCAAGTAAACTACGACGGAGTGATTGATTAAGCCTCGAAAAGCAATGTCCATTTCTCTCTGAAAGGTAGCACCAACATTAATCAATCCAAAGGGCATTTTGCGATAAGCATAGGTGCCCCACGGGGTACAGAAGGTAGTTTTGAGTTGGTCTGGCGGGGACATCAAGACTTGGTTGTATCTGGAGAAACCATCCAATAAATATAGCCTCTCGGAACAAGATACCTGTTGCAGGATATGTTCCATGGGTGGGACAGGATAATTGTCTTTGTCAGACGCTTTGTTGAGGCTTCGGAAATCGACGCAAAGTCGAATTTCCCCATTTTTCTTTCGAACTGGGACAAGGTTGGACACCCATTGATTGTGTCTAACAGGAAAAATTATTTTAGCACTTAGGAGTTTATTCAATTCTTTTTGAACGGTCGGTTCTAGTTTAGGGTGCATTTTCCTCAGTTTTTGTTGGAAGGGTAAGGTTTGGGGCTTCATCGGGATGACATGCTGTATGATATTAGGATCGAACGTTTTAAGATCATCGTAAGTCCATGTAAAGACATGCTTGAATTCTTTAAATAATTTAACAAAAGCAGCTTTTTCTTGTCTAGAACATCCCAAGCCTAGATTAATACACTGAGGATTTTCAGTAGTTCCTAAATTCACTTTTTCATAAGATAACGAGGAACTATTGGTTTTGCAATTGACCGTCTTTTTAAATTTATCTTCAAAATCATAAAACTTTTCTAATCTAACTATGGATTTGGGTATGGAATTTACCATGTCCGATAGAGCTTCAGGAGATTTCGGATCAGGTATTACCGTAAAATCATGCAAATTGTCGCCGTGTGTGCGTTCATCTATCACTACGCCTTGAAAGGTTTCTTCCATGTGCAGAAAGTTAATGATTTACTGATCATCGTCAAATACTCTCCAGTTTGTGATATTATCAGGAACAGATGGTTGAAACAATAGCTCGACGGAGAATGCGTTTGGGGACAAGCCTTCTGCAAGAAGAAGTTTAGAGGCTACATTAGCTAGTAAATCTGCATCAGCATTATTTAATCTAGGAATGGAATTTATATTGAAAGCAGAAAATTTGTTCATTAAACTCCATACCTCAGATTGATAACTTTTGAGATGTGGGGAAAGACAGTGTATAGAATATCTTACCTGCCTAACCACTATTTCAGAGTCGCCAAATATAACCAGGTTTTGAATGTTCATATCCAGATCTTTTCTGAGACCTTGCAGTAAAGCCTCATATTCTGCAGTATTGTTAGTACATTCAAATTCTAGTCTACAAGCCATTAATGTATTGTTACCTGCCGGATCAATAATGATGCAGCCTGCACCAGCTCCTTCTTTAGACTTAGAACCATCGAAATATAGAGACCAAATTTGGTTTCCATCGGGCGCATAGGAATGTTGCATAGAAGCTGTTGGTTGCATGTATGCTACGATCTCAGACTGTTGTTCTGGATTGTTGATAGGTGAAAACTCAGCCATGAAATTGCCGAAGAAGGTGTCCATCCCTTGGACTTCAGGTGAATCAACAGAATGAGTATATGGTTCGTTAGGATCGTTCAAATATGTGACCGTGAACTTTAGGTAATGCTCACGATTCACTCTGATCTTGTTAGGCTTGCCGTTCTCTGGAAGCCATAAGTGAGACCAGTTTTTTGCGAAGTAACCATGTAGCTGCTCTGACCAATCCCTTCTCAAAAACATACCATACACTTCTAGAATATCCACCAAAATTATATCAATAACCTGATGAACCTTTGGGTTAGACGATAATCTAATTAACACATTCTTTAGTTCGCCTATAACTTTAACATTTGTCCGATCAAGTTGTATGATTTTCAAAGTAGATGGTTCCAATTCAACATTAATCTTCTGGAAGACAGACCAAGGAATCACATTATATGACGCTCCTGAGTCAACCATACAATTATGCACATTTTTGTTGAAAATTTTGAAAGTTAAAAGAAAAGGAGGTACATTCTTGCGAGTACTAAGAGTGGTAACTTATGGTTTTTTACTCGCAATTTCTAATGCTACTTTATCTACATTATTTACATTATTTACAGGAACTACAGGAAGGCTTCCTTTATCTTGAGGATCAGGATTATTTTTAGTGGGAGTCTTCTGCGGAACTTTGCTTTGCACAACCTTGTTACCTATTGAATTACCATTCTTGCCGTTTTCTGAAATATTTTGCAACATTTTCTGTAACAAAAATGGAAACTTCAACAACTCATAAATAGAAATGTTAGCCCTTAATTTTTTAAGATCTTCAACAACATCATAGTCTAAGTTAGGGATGACATTACTCTGTTTAGTTTCTGCTTATTTAGATGGATTTGGAGGTGAAGTTGTAGTGTTCACGGTAGAAGGCTTGTTTGCTGTCTTGCTCCTAGTGTTATAAGGGTGAACAGTCTCGAAGTTAGCTTGAAAGATGTTGTCCAAGAAGTGTCCAAAAATGTTTGGAGAAGACTCTTCTTCTTGAACTGTTTCCTGTTCGATTTCCTCCTGAGAGATCTCGGGAGGCATCAAGTTATCTTGGGCTTCTAGAATTGTTTGAAGAGCACATTGCAAACTTTCTAGGTTCAAGCCTTCAGGGTTTGGGTTAGGTCGATTGGTAGGAAAGGGTTTTCAGAAAGGAGGTTTGTAGGGTCCTTTACTCGAGGAATCTTCTTCAGTTGACCTTTTTAAGTCTATAACTTGATTCGATAGTTTTTGAACAACTTTAGTTAAATTTTCCAAATTAGAGTTTTCAGGTTGTGTTTTACTTTGAGTAGGTCTGGGGAGGATTTCAATCTTCTTTTTGGAAGAAGAAATAGTCTCAGTTTTGTTGCTAGAAGAGTCCTTAAGACTAAGTATGTCTTTTTCAATCTGACTAGCCTCCTCGAAGGCTTCTAACAACATGGCCTTTTTAGATCGTTCAACCCAAATAGCTATACTTTGATGTAAATCTTTAGTGTAGTATGTGATTACGAGACTCTCAACAGGCATAGAATCTGCAGGGATTCGATTTTTAAGCGTTAAGAATTTTTGATTAAAATCTTTAAATTTTTCTTTTGGGTTCATTTTTAAGCTTGAAAGATCCATGACTAAGACTTTCGGAGTTTTACCATCTCCGAATTTTTCCAAAAAGCATGACTCAAACTTTTCCCAAGAGACGATGGTATGGGGCTATTGGGCAAAGTACCAAGTGGATGCCTTACCCTCAAAAGTGTAAGGGAACAACCTACAGACAACGTCTTCATGTTCAACACTGCGGAGTCTAATGGCTAACAATTTTTTTTTGATATGATCTTCATCTATCTGTTTTGAATCAGGATCAAACTTGGGAAGCCATTTCTCCGGGTGTTTAGGCAAAGGGTGTTGAGCTCCAGGTACAACTACAACATCCTGGTCCAACCAGGGTCTAGCAGGGTTGTTATGATTTGCCATTGGGGTAGTGGGTGTTGAAGGACGAGAAGGTGAGTTGCCTTCGTCAGAACAGGAATCTCCTCCAGAAGATGAAGGAGATGAGGAAGGTGGTGAAGGAGGTATCCCAGATCCTCCTGCAACATGATTTGTGATTGGATCTGTAGGATTCACAATGAGGTTAATATCACCTAATTGTTCTCTGATATTAGAAAAGTCTAAAGGTTGACCCCACGGATGGTTTGGTTTCCTAAGACGAGCTAATGCACTATGTGTTTTAATAAGAGATTGACGAATAATCTCTTGCGTGTCACCACCTGTAGGATTAGGGGTTGCTGGCTCAACTGTGATCTGCGGATCTTCGGTTGAAGTAGTTGCTGTCTGAAGGGGAATATTATCTTGTGAACGGCTTCTAGTCACTATAGGTGAGCGATTAGGGGGGGGAGGAGTCTTGCGACTGCCTCGTGCCATTAATTAAGTTCAGGCCCTCCTTCTAGCGCCATTTGTTGATGGGGCAAAATTGACCATCCGTCAACTGAGAGAGTGGAACCGGTCCGGGGTTGTCTAATAATCCAAGACATTTGGAATGAACCACCCTGATGGGTTTAGTGGCTCCGTTAGCCGATCTAAGGTCCTAGGAAAACCAAAGAGAAACTAATCTAAACTAACTAATCTAACTAAAACAAATAAAACAAACTAAACTAACTAAAACTAAATAAAACAAATTAACTAAAAACAAACTAAACTAAAACTAAAACTAAACTAAACTACTCTAATTAACTATATATACACAATCTACTAATAACTACTATACTAAGTCTACTAATTATCTATTTAACTACTTATTGCACTATAACTTATTCACAAATATACAATATCTACAATTGGCAGATTTAAATAAAACCTGTAAAACTCACTTGCTTTCTGCCCTAAGACAAAGAAAAGTATTTCTTTTTTGATTTTATAATTTTATGAACAAGAAGTAAAACTTACTGAAATTAAAAAATCTAATATACTAACTATCTAAAATACTAACAAATATACTAAACAAACAAATGACAAACATACCTGGAAACGCTCCAGATTTGTCATGTGTATGATGACTTCGAAGCTGGCCGGAGGAAGGAAACTCGCACCGGATGATCTAGAAGCTTCTCGTAAACGATAGGCTGCACTTCTCTTTGAATTGTTAACACGACAAACAAGACATAAAAAATCATAACAATTATATGATTTATAAATCTCTGCAATAAGGGAAACCTGTTATGCAAAAACTTATACTTAATAATTCAACTTATGAAGAAGAGAAATCTGTCATTCACAAACTGAATAAAGCAATTGCTATGTTTTTTAAACACTTGGAAGAAATTAGATATGGATTATTGATTAATTATATCATTTGCAAAAGACTAAGATAGCTAAAGTAGTCATTAACCAAATGCAAATAGATACACATAAACACAAAACAAAATATTGATATTATGAGAAGCTAAAGCTGTAGCAGAATATCAAATTCTGTCTCAGTCTGTATTAAAATTCCATATCCTTGTTCTCCCACGAATGAGGATGATATTATTACAAAAATGATAGGTATTTATAAGTCTTTCCACAGGGTAAAACCTCCCTGTGGATAGTATCAAAAAATTTACATAATCTGGGAAGATATCCCAAAATCAACTAAACTAGAAACTAAAATGAAACTAAAAATGTTTCAAATATCCTCTAAACTGTCCATCCAATCCAATGCAATTTCAAATTCACTTGAAATGGACCAAAAACAACAAGTTAGAGAGATATTTTATGAGCAAAACAATAAAAATCTGATTCCACAGAGTTAGCTACAGAATCATCTGATTCTGTAGCTAGTCTAAAATAATATACAGAATCATAATTAAAATCAAATCAAATCTTTTAAAATAATTAAATCCAATTTTCTTCCAATGATTACTTGAAAATGAATCAAAATGATTTTATCATTCAACATTAAACAGGATCAAAATGATTCAATCGAAAACAGGGGTAGGAATACTCTGTTCACAAAATCGGGTAAATCATAATCGAACAGTAACAAGACTGTTTCATATCCAATTGAAATTGATAATGAATCATATCGTACGTGATACGATCTAATCCAACACAACCATTTTCCACTCGTTATAGCTATAACAATATAACAAAAGATTCATATCGTTTAATCGAATACACAGATAGAAAGACTGTTTCGATTATGGGTAAATGAAATCATACGTAACAGCATCAACCAAACCAAATTTGTGATAGATTTCGATCGTTGATCCTTGCACAGTCAACATAAAGGATCTATTAATTGTGATCACAATCTTAATAGAATCGACAGAAGTTAAAATTGCAAACTGGGTAAATAATCTTGATTGGTGTTGAACGAAATCATTAATTTCAAACAAATCACGACTGAGTTTAGTATAGAAATAAATCATGAATCTGGATATAGCCAATCTCGTCCTACAAATCAAATTCAAACAGAGTATCCATTGCAATTATGAATTCAATTGATAACATGGTCGAGCTAACAATAAACCAATGCGAATTAACCAGCTGGGTTTTTAACATAATCGTTATGAATTGAATCTATTCACGATTTGGGCATGTTTGTACAGAGTCATATTGGAAAAAATACGAATTGTATTCCTGTTGCTCGAAGGTCATATGGGACATAAAACCATAACAATTAACTGTATCAAAACCGTTGCCAATCCTAGCGAAATTGAATCAAAATGTGATCACTTTCTAAATTGAATATGAGGAACAATTCCTGTCTAGAATAGGTACAAACAAATCCGATTGACAGCAGAGCATCCATTTTAACTCAATCAAGCAAATCAAATCCACACCAAGATCAATCAAATCGATGAAAATCTAATGGAATCTAAACTGGGAATGATTGAAAAAATGAAATTCCATTTAGTCAAAACAAAACTATATATAGAATGCATGCAATGTAACAGAACCATTCAAATGAAATGAACAGAGCTGTTTAAAACCGAAATCAAATCGTTATATAAACCTAGATTATTTACACAATGAAATGAAATTTTCCATACCTGTGTAGCGACAAGGTAGCTCAATTATACTAGCTTGGAATCAACAACAGTCGTGGCTGATACCACATTTTTAAACAAGATGGAGCCGATCGTCTTTTGTTTCTTATCTGTCGATTGTAGCTTGGCCTTTTGACTGGTCAGGGCTACAATCTGGTCCTCTCGTGACTGAATCTTTGACTAGAGTATCGGGACATCATTATAATATCGCTCCAACCATGAATTGCATTGATCACAGGGTGACACTGTAGGTTTAGACAGAGTAGGAGAGGGTTTGGGTAAATGACCAAGGGTTTCACAAGGCAACTTAATGCCTGGGTAGTTAGGGTCGTCCTGTAGGTAGGGGGTAGGTTTGACACGAAATCGAATGAGGGTTCGGCACACAAACCTTGCGAATAGGGGTATTCTCTAGTCAAGAAACGCTCCACCTCCAAATCAGAGTCCTCACTCAACACGATAGGGTTTGGTTCGACAGTGGGTTTTGGTTTATTCCTCGCCATCCATGAAATCAAACGTGCATTCTTTTTCCCTTTGGCGTTTGCAGTGAGGTGGGCCTTGGAATTTTTGGTCACAGGCTTAACAGTCTCAACACTCTTAGTCACAGCGTGGGGTAGGTCGATAGGAGGGTCGTCCGAGGGTTTAGGCAATAGGATATGGTAGGGCACTGGGGGTACAACCTTGACCTCACTCACCATAGGTTTGTCAACCTGTGTAGGGTTCGGATCCTCAAAACCATTCCGAGCAACGAAATTGCTCCAACTATCTTTGTGCAAAGTCAAATGATAGACAACAATAAGCTTCACCAGACCATAATGAAAAAAGATACTATCAGCCTGGTTTCTTTTGTACTTCTTCGACATTTTAAACAGGCTTCTATGCAAATAATAGGGCATATTGAGCTGATAACCCATAAAAACCATAAGCAAACGCAGGTGGTGTAAGAACACAAACCCGTATCGACCCTCACAGGTGATAAACTGTTTGATTATCATTAATAAATCATGCCAACGTTGTTTAAGCATGGTCACGGGCATACCTCTATCACAGGAGGTGATTTTGCGTGACTGGAAGAGCAGTGTCCATGGGACCTCTTCGACTTTGCAATTCTTGGACCATCATTGTCCAGTGGCAGGAAAACCCGTAGCAAGACTGATAAACTGTTCATCAATTTCCAATTGTATATCGCCGACCTTGGCTCGACAGCCATCGAAGGTCGTGGAAAAATGTCGAACCACGCAGAGGTTAAAGCCATCGAAACATTCCACGAAGGTAAGCCACCCACTGTCTGCCAAATCTTGGCGGGCATTGTCAAACATCAATAGGGCCTGCTTGCCATTGGGTTCAACTCGCACGACTGGTGCCATGGAGTTGAATGCATGGTAAGGGAAGGGTTCGAACACATACAAGAGTAGAGCTATTCGGTCTAACAGCAATGAACGAGCAAAAAGGGGGTAATCGTTAATGTGCGCATGCGAGGGTGGTGGAGTCATTCACTGCCATGAAAAACAATTATGGTCAAAGTACAACCGCCCATATAGCTGTTCATAATAGTGGATCATTCATTAAGTCAGGTGCACAGCTAGCCAAATCCAATGTGCATACAAATACGCGCTAACACTATGCCATAGTGTTTAAACACCCAACATACAAATCATCACCCAAAATCAAATATGCGCTAATGTATTGATTCATAAGTTTAACCAAGGTGCCAAATAGTTGACAAGCCAAACACATATAAAAGATTAACATAAGG
>SNQJ01S0026588.1:15180-27619 GCA_010110895.2 Picea sitchensis
GTTTTGGGCATGAGGTTGTGAGAAGCCCCTAAATCCATCAAGCAATTGTGCAGTACTTTGTCATGTATGTTTAAGGAAGTGTAGAAGGGAGGGGATGAGTCATTCCTATCTTCTGTCATAGGACCTAAGATAACTGTAGGTTTTTCATCTTACAAATTGATGGAGTCCGTGGGAAGGCATGAGACCTCAGACTGTAAAATCTCAGAGAAGAGTTTCTTGAACCCTTCATGTTTAATTAATTCGGTTAGGGGCACAGGGATCCTGATCTTTTGGATTTCATGCTCGAAATTAAAAGAAGATGTAGGCTTCAGAATTTCTCTTATTTCGGGAACATGACTCTGGACTATGGGAGAGATGGGTTGGGGCTTCTTACCTCTGTGACTGCTTGCTACTTCATTAGCAGGTTTCTCCATTCTAGTGGACTGCTCAGGGACATCAGGTGCTATTGTCTTTTTCTTAGACCTCAGATCATATCTACCTTGGTCGCCACTAGTCTTGTCTCCCTTGCTCAGTTCATTTAGCTGACTGTCCATGAGAGACTCCTCGTATGCTAATTGAGTAAGATGAGGAAAATGAGGATTGTCTTCGAAGCAATGGATTTCAGGATCAAGCTCATCTATTTCCCCTTCTTCCCCTTCGACCACAAAATTGTTTTGGAAAGGGGCCTGAATTTTCTGGTCTTCTCTGTCTCTTCCCCTCTCTCTTTGCACAGTCGGGGGAGTGATATTGTTTGGCCTCCTGAAACCTCCTTTGTTTTCAGCGTTTTGAGGGTCCTTATATGCCTGCCTCCCATCCACCTTCATCCTCTCCATCTCAGTAGACAGATACTTCACCATCTTGGTCAGCTCATCCACTTGAGGGTGGGGCACCGATGGGCCAGAAGTTGAGGCTTCCAATCTTCCCTTTCTTCTATCTGCATCAGCTTTGTTCCTCAGTCTATCGGATGCTAACACATTATATTCCACCTATATGGATGCATCTTGCATTTGAGCTAAGGAAGTGGCTCTTCTTTCTCTCAATAAAAGACAGAAATCGGGACCAAACGCACTAGCATAAGAAATCTTGGCTGAGGCTTCTGAAGGCTTTATTTCGGCAGGGATTTTGTTAAACATCTTATTGAATCTTTTGGAGAAGTCAGAGACAAACTCTCCTTCTATCTTCTTTAAAGACCCGAACTCTGTCATGTAATACATGAAATCCTTCCTATCGCCCCACTATCTCAGGAAAGCACTATCCAGGGCTTTGATCCCAGCAACAGATCCGGGGGCCAATCCTCTAAACGATTTCCTGACCTCACCATCCAGGCTCTGGACGAAGACCCTCATCCAGACATCTTCATTTTCAATGTTCAGGTTGTCTGCATAACTATAGAAAGCAGCCAGATGCTCTTCAGTAGTTACATCCCCTTCCCCAGTGAACTTGGGCATGTATTTCAAGTAATCTCCAGAAAGGAGAGGATTCATACGATGAGGCAGGATTAAGGGAGAATATCTGGTAGCGACTATGGCATATATTCTATTTAGAGGGGGATTAGCACCAGCCATAGAAATATTAGGTGGAGGAGAACTTGGAGGAGAATGAGTTCGCAAAGGGGCTCCTGAGAATGAGTCTCGAAGTGGAATGGGAAACATAAGGGGATTTAAGGAGAAAGCTAATGAGCTTAAGTCAGCAGGTGCTCCTCTTTGTGCAGGAGTGGTAAAGATGGGAGTGGGAAAATCTTATGTGGTCCTGGGTCTACGCCAAGGTACGGCTTTAGAGGAGAGGGGAGTGACAAGAATTTCTCCCTCCAATACTAGACCAGGAGGGGAAAACTCACTAGGAACACTCCCGAAATTCAGGAAACAGGAAACCTCTGAAGGAGGTCTATTAAGAAACTAAGGAGGAGAAAATGGAGTTCCTACAGAAGGGGGCGACGGATTACCTGGTTCGGCGGTGGAAGCTTCTTCTTCAGGGGCCTTTCCTTTTCTGAGAACCACCTCCGGATCAGCTTCAGGCGTAGCTAGAGGCAGCTGTGGATGAGACCGCGTGTGTCTACCTATGAAAGCCACAATTAACACGGCAGGTTCGCCACAGTGGAGTCGTCACAATGGAGTCACTAGGTGCATAGTAGCAATCTTTAAAGGCTTTGATACCTGATGCACCTTCAAAATCAGAGGCTCAATGTCGTTCAATCCCGGGGAAAATTTTCAGCTTCGTCCCTGGCAACGACGCCATAAATGTTAGCGTCATAAGTCACCCCTGGATTGTAGCAGGAGCAGAGCCCGACGCCCATCAATTTATGTCACGATTTGTTTAATGGGGTGATCAGATGGAGGTTGACTCAAAACAATGTGGTTCTAACACCAAAACTAGGCCAGGCATGCATGGGCAAGTGAGGTCTTAGATAACTTCAGACAATGAGTTGTAGTAAGGGTGAGTAGGGGGAAGACTTGTATAGGAGAACTACAAAGGTCTGCCGTAACATCAGGTTTCAAACAGACTGTAGGGGAAGGTGTCTAAACGCAAGATCTTCTCACATTCAAACGCTAAAAACCAGAGAGTACAATAACGCAACAATAAATCCTTTATCGTAGCATAATTACAACAATTCGCACGAATCAGTCGTTCATGAACTCTCTTAGCGTAAGATGAAAACTAGATGGAGTAAGAAAAACTGTCTGTCATAAAACAAGAAATCTCACATACAGATGCATAACTAGAAAACTAGAATTTCTATTAAAACTTTACAGTCAGGAGCTTTGCTCTACCATTGATGGATTACAAAATACCAAGACTGAGTTTATATACTCAGGAAAATTCACCTCACAGAGGCATGCCCCAGTCATCCAAGGCTTTGTGTCCCTTCAGCCAAACTCGTACTGATATATTTCTTCAAGCGCCACCTTAGCTGCGCATGGCTCCTGCAAGGAGGGTAGCTGAACCATTAAGTGTTGAGCTAGCGTGTGCAGACTTCTCTGTCTAGTCGAGGACTTCGGCATAGTTTCTTTGGAAAAATCGGTACGCAGGACCTCTTCGAGCAGACTGCTTGCTAGACCCTCCATTCCTCACACTTAATGAATGAAAGGAGGTTTCAACCACCAGTCCTCATCTTCATTTACTCTAAGCGAAAACCAGGATCGAGGTCGCATCAGATGGCGCATGGAGATCACGATGATCCTTTTGGCGACTAGACTCGACGCCTTTGGCCCCTTTTTGCACATCTCTTTTATTTCTGAAGTGACCACGGGCTGTGACCTTGCACTTATTCTCAAAGGCGCTTTCGACGTTCGTGAATAGGAAGGGGTTGATCCCTGTGTCTTGAAATCGCGATGAGCGAAATGCCGAGACGGCTTAATCTGGCGCCACGCGTCCCTCTAGATCTGATGGCTCGGAACTCTCTCGACGATGCTGTGGGCCCGGGTCCTGGACATTCCCGGCGCCTCGCGCATCGGGAATATGATGGAGCTGCTCCTTGCACCTTGGAATCGCGATGGGCGAAACCCCGAGATGGCTCAATTGGCCGCCAGGTGTCCCCTTTGGATGGACGGCTGAGAATGCTCCGTGATACTGCAGGCCCGACTTTCGGCGCTTTTGGCGCGTTCGGGGTTTCGCGATATAGGACATGGAACCTTCACCCCTTGAACTCCCGAATGCCGAAACGCCGACGTGACTAGACCTCGCGCCACGCATCCTCAGGATGGACGGCTGCTATCCTTCACTGCACCTAATATGGGCGTTATCCATTGTGCTAACCTTGGCGCAACTTCACTAACCGCGATTTCCCGCCAACCGTTGATTTGCTTCTTTGGATGAATCCTGACCGTTGAAATCAGACTGCCCGCTTGCTTGATTTAAGCCTGAAATGGATTTCTTCTGTGCGCTGTGCTCGGTGCTCGTCGCGCCATCTGTAGACCCGAATACTCTTGTGCCCAGAACAAGAAATGTTGCTAACACGACAATAGTTGGATGTTGCCCGCAAGAACAAGCATTGAAATGCATTCAAGTTGGTCTTCAATGCGTATAGACTGATGTAGCAAATCGTCCAGCAATGTCTGATGTTGTCCACCAATTCAATGGCCATACCGAATCCGACAAAGCGTGTATTTTTAGCCTCAGCTTTAGCGGGGATGCATGTACAAAAGATGGAGTTGTTAGCACGTCATCTGCCACTTCGCAAATCCAACTATCATACTCAACTTTCTCTGGAAGCGATTCTTCGCCAATTATTAGTTTAGAAGGTAGACAGAATATATCCTAGTATACTAATATACAAATCTCTATTTCCAGTATTGGTGTTAATATTAGACCAACACACCTGCTAAGAGGAGATATCGGTTCTATACTTTTGATCCAACAGAAATTTGGTGGAGAATAGCAGCACAACCAGTAATGTTCATTCCAGATAGCAGCGATAGCAGCGATTGTTGATATGTATCCGCTCTGAATATGGGTGCACACAGGCGATTGATGCACGCAAGCGACAGTCGAAATGACAGCGGCGTCACCAACAGAGAATTTGGACTCCTGTCCCTTGGATGGCAGCGACGGCGTATGGTGCAGATAGCACAACTCCACGCATCAGCAGTCAACTGGTCATCTGCACAAGATTATGTTTGTCGCCTCCTTTTTTTTCACTCAAACTCGAACACAGATCACAACAGTGGCAACCTCGTGGCTCTCATACCAAATTAACATTTTAAAACAGAGATCAATCTCACAGAATAAGAGTGAGGCCACAAGGGCTCATACAAATACATTCACACACTATTCAATTCAATTTGATAAATTGCATACAAACAAATATATAAGTATTTAATTTGATAAATTGTATACAAATATATAAGTTAAGTTAGCCTCTAACAACCTCCTAAATTTGTGGATCTGAAAACTAGACTCCAACAACTTCTTAAATTTGTGGATCTGAAAACTACTCAAACCTCCTAAATTTGTGGACCTGAAAACTACTCAAACATTGTAAAATTCTCTTCTAACATTTTATTTCCCTAAGTATAGCCTACTCAAACCTCCTAAATTTGTGGATCTGAAAACTACTCAAACACTGTAAAAATCTCTTCTAACATTTTATTTTGTAAAAATCTCTTCTAACATTTTATTTTCCTAAGTATAGCATTTAACCATTATTCTCCAACAGTTAACGGAATCTCCTGGATCTCAAGCTCCGCTTGTCAAACGTATCCATATGCAGACGGCATGTTTTCTGCTCCAAATTGCAGCAGAAACCCAAAAATCATGAAGAAGAAAAGCTCAATTTAAAGCTCAAAAAACTGTGAATCCAGATCTGATCCCGAAAATTCGCGTCAGAGTCTCATCGAATCAACAGGGGAAAGTTCGATACAGAAGGAAAAATTTCGAAAACGATCCTTCGGATCTAAGTGTAAATCACCAGTGTAAATTCCAACATCATCAGATTCTGGCTTAACCTCAGATTGACTAGACCCAATTTTTGGCGTAGGTTCCCGATATGGGATCCCAAAAAAAAGTTGGGATTGCAAAGGCAGCTTCTTTACTGATACACAAAGGCACTATGCAACAAGAACTTACACACTTCCTCATGTTGTTTAGAGCCGATCACCTTCAGATGCGACGATCCTCATTATCCTCCTATAGTCGCGACGATCTGCAACAATTCCCCATGATATGGTCACGACGATCTGTGCAAATTTATGAAAAGAAAGAAAGAAAAAGATGTCGCTGAATTTGAACCCTGGACTTGATAATGGCTCTCGACAATCAGGAACGAGCCAATGCGTGCATGAATTTCATGCAGAGAGAATCGAAGAAGATGACGTGTGATCTGCCTTGGGTTAAAATAAAAGAAATTGAGAAACTAACAGATTTGTAGGACTGTTAATGGCGTCAATAAAGTAAAATCCCGGTTCCAATGGACACAAGTTCACATAGCTGCTAAGCGCCTCGACTTGTCGGCCTTGTGGAGATCCCCGCTCTTCAGCATGGCACCTAGGCCGTATTTGACTTCCAAGATGGATATGACGCAGGCGAGGTGCCACACATGCAAGGCTGTCCAATCAGCAAAGACAAATCCATTGGTGTAGATAGACTGAGGATGCACTGCAGATCGTATGAAGGTCGATCTGAGGGGGGCGCTACTAATCTGCAAAAGGGAGCCCAAATACGTTACAACCAACCAACAAACACTTCTAGAGCTTTGATTGATGCCAAATGGACAGATATGTGAGAAAGCGCGACCTAGACAAAAAAAAATAAAAAATGGCTGCTATCTCATGCCTGGGCCAGTTTCGTACGCCAAGCTCTCCCAGCTCACAGCCATTAAATATCCCCAAAAACGAGAGAACAGGTATAGACCTGCTCAAAAATCAAGCAGGGAAGGAAGCGCCTGCTCTGATACCATGTGAAGATCCAGGGATCAACCCAGATCATGAACGATCAGCATATTAACAGTAATCTATCAATCTGTATCGATGGAATGAATAATTACAAGGAAGAATCCAGGATTGAGGAAGCTCAACAAATGTTTAATATTAGCTGCGTAGTTGAGACAATCTACTGGAGCTTACTCTCTATCTACTGGAGCTTACTCTCTATTTTGAAATAGGAGAATTTGGGGTCATTCTTTTAAGTTTTAATCCATTATGGATGGAGAAGCTGTTGGAATAATGCTTACAATAGATTGATTTAGATTTGGTTTGAATCTGTTGAAGAATTTTAGGAGGTTGTTGAGAGATTCTCTCAACAACTATTTTTATGTTTGAAAATAGTTAAATATGATTCCAACTATATATACGTGTAATATTAGTAATAAGAATATATCATTTATTATTATGTAATCTTGTGTTATGGCTGCTCTCACAAACTTTAATTTGGTATTAGAGCATGGTGTATGTGAATATTAATTTCTTTGCATGGGAGAGAAGCGCTACATGTTTTGTTTGTAAAATCTCATCATCTATGCGTACTAAGGAGATCGAGTGTTGCAGAATATCGTTGAGTGTGTGGGATCGTTGTGGGAGATGTGCAAGTCGTATGATTGTTGGAGGCTGTATGGTGAAGGAGTCAAGGATGCATGAAAAATTCATATTCCACATGGTGTGGTGTTTTTCATTTTGAATTTTGCGATCTCTTCTTTCTATTCTTATTTACATCTTCCCATTTTTATTTACAGGAGTTCATAAAAAGCAATATTTACCGGAATTAATAAAAAGCAATGAAAGGTAGCTATATTAATTAGTTTGTATTAGTTATATTAATTAGTGGGAATGTATTTTTTGGTTTGTAAAATTTATATGAAGAAGAATCAATCAATGTACAGAGTAACATGATTTAAATAAGTGGTTTTTAACGTTCTTCGGTGCCAAGGGAACACATTACAGATTTGATTATGTCTACATTCTGTCAGATGTCTGGAGATTCTTGTTGTACTTCGGTGCTTCAAGATCAACAGTTACAGGTTGTACTTTGTGTATTGTTTAAAGAAGGTCAGTTGTATGATTGACTACTAAAAATATCCAGTAATCAGATCATTGTCCTATATAACTATTGAAATTTGCTCTTCAAGGGAATTCAACAGATGGAAGTGTATCCATAGGATGGTTTAGTATCAAGATTGTCTTTCGAGAAGTCGAGAAGCGCCAGTTCTACAAAGAACGATCAAAGATGGTCAGAAGCTTTTGTACTTTAAATGTGTCAAATGGGAAGCTCGAATGTGTGGAGAAGAAAAGAGCGGAAGCCGGAAGATTCAGAGTGGGTGTAAGGGCCAATGAAGACCAGTCAGACAAAGACAAATGACAATTTTGTAATTGTGATTTCAGTATTGTAAGTTTTTTGAATGTAAGCATTAAAGGAGGGTGTTGGAATAATGCTTACAATAGATTGGTTTGGATTTGGTTTAAATCTGTTGAAGATTTGTAGGAGGTTGTTGAGAGATTTTCTCAACAATTATCTCTATGTTTGGAGATAGTTGGATCTGATTCCAACTATATATATGTGTAATATTAGTAATAAGAATATATCATTTGTTGTTGTGTAATCTTGTGTTATGGCTGCTCTCACAAACTTTAATTGAAGCCTGATTTCTTCCCTCTGGTTACTCTACCTGGTGCCAATGGATGTCTGGTCCCCTATCCACATTTGGGAACAAAAGCTTAAACTAACCAAAGAAACAATTAAAAACTGGGTCAAAGTCTCAATCCTTGATCCGAATGTAGAGGTAATAGAATATAAGAGGAAGTTGGAGGAAATACATGAAAATCTTGAGAACATTGAAGTGCTTCCAGAAAATTGAAGTAAGAACAAAATGTGTACCAGAATTATACTAAGTCTATGAGAGATAAGGAATCCATGTGGAGGCTAAAGTCCAAATGTCTGTAGCTCCAAGCAGGTGACAAAAACATGTCTTTCTTCCATAATTAGGCCAAAGCCAGGCAATGGTGCAAAAAGGTGGAGGAAATCGAAACACAATCTGGAGAAGTGATTTCATCTTTTGAAGATATTACAAGTTCAACATCAGTGCATTATGGAAATCTTTATTCATAAGAGGGAGAAATGAATGAGGAGTTATGTTAGCATTTTCTCTCACACACCTCTTTGAAAATTTTAGAGGAAGAAAACTTGGAGTTGAACAAGCCAATACGTATTCATAAGAGGGAGAAATGGATGAGGAGTTATGTGAGCATTTTCCCTCACACACCCCTTTGAAAATTTTAGAAAAAAACAACTTGGAGTTGAACAAGCCAGTCATAAAAGAGAAAATATTTGCAGCTGTCAACCAATTTAATCATGAAGGGACTACTTTAATATTAACTTCACTTCTATAAAAGATGTTGGTCCATTATTAAATTTGATTTCATCCGAACAATTCAATATGTGCTCAAATCGTCATGCATGGTAGGGGCCACAAATTCATCTTTCTTGGCCTTAATTCCAATAGTGAAAAATGCCTCTTCCTTTGATAGATTTTGTTCCATCTAGTTATGTAATGTCTCCTATAAAATTATTTCTAAGATAATTGCAAAGAAGTTGAAACCTTTTCTATGTAATCTTGTTCTCCCAAATCAAGGGGGCTTAGTGGAGAAACAACAAATTTGGGATAGTATCATTTTGGTTAAGGAGGCCATTTATTCGAGCTACAACTGAGGTGAAAAAGGTATGGTCATTAAAATTGATATAGCTAATGTTTTTGATAGAGTCAAACATAGTTTTCTTAATACAGTCTTGAAGAAATTTGGTTTCAATTAGTCTTTTATCTCTTGGATTGGTCTGTGTATCAACAATCGTTGAATTGCTCCTCTTATTAATGGAAGGCCAGGGATTTTCTTTAAAGAAACTCAGGAACTTAGGAAATGATGTCCTCTCTCCCCTCTTCTTTATGAGAAATCCTAGGAATCAATAATTTCCAGAGGGGTCAAAGGAGTTAATCACTCCCAATTTACGGATGAAACTTTGTTGATGGGAGGGGCTTCCAAAATTATTGCTAGAATATTTAAACTGGTGTTGGATTAGTTTACTCAGATTTTAGAGGGGCTAATCAATAAGAATAAAAGTCAACTATATGTTTGGAATGTCAATGCTCATGTTTTGATTGGAATAACCCACATCTTCCAATTTTCATTCTCAGTTGATTGGAAATCTTTTAAATATTTGTGAATGTCCATTTGTTTGAAATCGCTTCCAGGTGAATCATGACAAGTAATTATGTGGAAACTAAAAGAGAAACTTGAAATCTTGGGTGCTTGCTAGTTGAATCCAACAAGAAGATTGGTGCTTGTCAAATATGGTTTGTCCTCTCTCCCTATCTTTCAATTCTCATCTCTTTTGGCTCCTATTGGTATAATAAATGCTTTGGCCTAGGCGATTCGTAAATTTCTATGGAAAGGAGGAAAAAATAATACTAAAAAATTTCATCTAGCAAATTGGAATTCGATAAGATCTCCTAAGGCTCATGGGGATCTTGGTATTCAAGAACCTTAATTGGTGAAAATTTCCATGGGATAAAAACTATTATGGAGACTAGTGAGAGAGGAACATAAATGGTAAAAAAGGGCCTTACTAAGAAAACATTTTTCTTGAAAAAGAAGAAGATGTTTAGATGATCCCCAAGGTAGGCAACATGACTCTCCTATTGGAAATTACTTTGGGCCTCCCTCCCTCATTTCCAAAATTCTCTCTCTTGGGTTCTGGGAAATGGGAAGCTAATAAATATTTGGAATGATGGAATTATAGGACATGTCCCTTTTGGTCATGATCCCACTTTTTTCCCTCTAAGGTCCTGGTTCTCGTCTCAAAATAAGCATATGTTATTTGATATGTCTTCCTGGAATCCCTACGGAGTTTGGTGGGGATGGGATTTAGGTCCCCTCCCTCCCAACCTCAAAAAACTAGCCTAGGACTTATTGTTATATGTTAAAGGATAAACTTTGGTTCATATGTTGACACAGGATAATCGAAGTTGGGGAGTAGTTGGTTACTCGGTAAAGGAAGGCTATAACACTTTGCTTCAATAATTTACTCTTCCAAAAAAATCATCTATATGGAGGACTATATAGAATAATGATAGGCATCCAAAAATAAATATCTTTTGTTGGATACTAGCCCAGGGTAAGCTCCTCACGGGGGAGAATTTGAGTAAAAGAGGTTTTCAGGGGTCATTTCGATGTGCCCTCTGTTTGAAAAATTTGGAAACGTCTCAACATCTATTCATGGAATGTGGATTTTCTATTCAAGTATGGAAACTAGTATATTCAAAATTGTATCATAAGGTTGTGTGGCTTGCAAACATTAAAACATTTCCAGGAAAATGGGGGTCATTCTATCAGGGCTCTTTTCAGGATAAGTCAGTGTTTCAAAGAGCATGGAAGGCGTCCTCTAAATATGTGTGTTGGAAAATGTGGCTATCCAGAAACATAGCCATTTTTAACAGTAAACACTCCACTCCTAGTTTTGTAGCAACACACTCTTTGGGTCATATGGTTGAATTATTAAATAAAAAAGAATTAGAGTGGAGGCCCCAAAAAAATTGGACAAAGAGGAGGATCTTTGGATGTACAATTTCAATATTTCAGTCATAATTAGTAACAAGGTCTAACAAATATCATTCTAGCAACTTCATTCTTCCTCATTGGAGTTTCATTCTTGGATTTCTTCTCAATCATGTTATACTCTATGTTTTGATGGTGCTTCTAAGGAAACCCAGGGAGGCACGTGTGGGAGGGGTGCTTTATGGTCCTAGAGGAACTCGAGAAGTTGTTTTTTATTGGAATATTGGCACCACCTCAAATAACAAGGCATAAGCTTATGTAGTTTATCAGGGGGTGCAACTGGAAAAGCAAAGAAAAATAACTCATTTGAATATCGTGAGTGATTCCAAAAATGTTATCAGGTATTTTATTTCTTGATACTCTCCCAAATATCCGGGTTTGAAGGTTCTAGTTGATCGTATCTGAATCTCTTTGTCAAACCTCATCGTATAGTTCTTTCATGTTTTTCACAAAGACAACAAAGTAACTCATGAAATGGAAAATAAAGCCATAGGTTTATCCTTTGGTTCCTTGGGGGTTTGTGGTGAAGTTCACGTTGAAACCCCTCCTTAATGATGAAGGATGGAAATAGGGGTGGGATCCATTTGGACCACTTGCATCCCTCTATATTTCCATGTGGATAATGCATGCAATTGTTATTTAACTGTCTTATTAGGAATATAAGGGTCATATAGACAATTAATTCCATGAGTGCATTGAGAATCTTGGATCATGGGCGTATGAGGAGATCCAGGTCAAAGGTACATGCTCTGCACATTCTCATTCAAAGACCGATGGACATGACCCAAGATGAGAAAGAAGCCATGATGGAAGTGCAAGGCAAAGAGGGGGAAATATAGTTCAGGCTGTTTAAATTGGGCAATGTCGTCAGGAATATTGGGAGCTCTCTTGGCCACCTCGTGGGATATTATTTGAGAAAGGATATCCAAGTACCAAGTGCATGTATGGTTTTAATTTGGATTAATTGTGCTACTATTAAACACGATGATGAAGCTATGGATGTGGTATTGCTTTTTGTATTAATGTTGGTTAAGTTTGGTTGTTGTATGGGTTGCTCCTTTTTTGGTGTGCTGGCTCAAGAAGGGAGTGGTTTATCTAGGGGTTCGCTTATTCATAGAGAAAGCATGGTTTTATTTATTTCCCCTTGGCTTTTGTGCTTACAAGTGTTGGATTACATGGGTTGTTGGTTGATTATGGAAAACCAGGTAAAAGAGGTTAATCCAAATGAGGAATTGGATGTAAAGTAGCTAGAGAGGTAGTGGGGGGGCCCAGAGGGCCCATAGTGATAATAGTGGAGGTAATTCAATGTAAGGTGGACTAGGTCCACTATATTATTAAATAAGGCCCACTATGGTAGTTAGATATAATAAATGAGTAATTAGATATAATAAATGTAAGAGGACTTCTTAGAAGGTTCTACTTCTAGA
>SNQJ01S0026588.1:30249-47628 GCA_010110895.2 Picea sitchensis
TATGTTCATTTTTTTATTTAAAGATATATATATCTTTAAAAATATATATTATTATTATTATTATCTTTTATATATATTATTATTATTATTATATAGATGTCTAATTTATCTCTTTATTAATACATTATAACAATATTTATAATATTTATATATTGTTATATTTGTATTTCTTTATATAATAGTATTTATAATATATTTACATATTGATTTTCTTTTTAATTGTTTTACTATATTAAAAGATATCATACTTTTCTCTTTATCGTCCTCTTATATTGTATATAAATGTTAAATCTTTGTTGTTATAAGATGCCAAATGTCTTTTATTGTCATCGCATGAAGATGATGGTAAAAAAAGTGGCAATGTGGTGTTCAAGAATTTACTCGCACACGAACTTGCTTGTGTTCTAAAAAAAGTGCATGCATTTGTGAGATTCTAGCTCCAGTGTTAGCCTCATAATCCTAAAGTTCTATAGTTTTAATATTTTTCTAGTTTAAATATTTTTAGAAATTAGTTTAGTCCTAGTTTGTTAAGATAATGACACCTAGCTTCTATGTGAATGACACTTGTCATACTCATGTGAATATGTGATCGGTTGTTCTCCTAGAATCTAGTTTAGAGTTGAGCTATATAAACTAGCTCTTTCTTCAAGTGAGGTTAAGGAGTATTTGAGTGCTAACCACTCTTTGTAATCTTTAGTTTTCATATTAATAAAATTATGTGTGTGAGGGCACTTGGTGAAATTTAACATGGTACTAGAGCCATGGTTGAGGAGAATGCTCTTGTGATGAGAGAGTCATAGTGATGAGAAGACCATCGTTGAGGAGAATGCTCTTATGATGAGAGTCATAGTGAAGAAGAAGATTCCAAAGATCAAACATGAAGATATTTGTCAAACAAAATCATGTGGTCAAACAAATGAATATCGTTAATGAGGTATTCTTCATTTTATTCATAATCGAGATTTTTTTTTTAAATTATGAAAATGTCGACTTGGAAGATCATTGCTTTCAGATCTGTTTTAAATTATTTGGTTTCTAGATCTATAATTTAAAATCCAAATATAAAATCAAAATGCTCTCGAATCTATTGTAAAAATTGCCAAGATCCATTAAAATATGGCAATTGTTTTTAATATTTTGTGAAAAACAAAATTGATCTAGAATTTGTGAAGATGTCGCTGCTTTCCATTTCTAGAGAATCAGAGCTGCTCTGATGTCCAATATTCCAAATGATCTACAATCTTCACATCCTATGCATGTTTCCCTATGAATCTACCTAATTATGTTCATTGTGAAATGAACATGAAGAAATCTGATTGTGTTGTTGTGATAGAATCAAGATCTACAATCTTGGGATAGTGGTGAATGATGATTTAGGGTTTAGGGTTTACTGGTGCATACAGTAGGAGTATGAGAGCTCCTTGGGTTGGGAGAGGGGAAGAATCCTTCTAGGAAGAAAGGTCTAGCCCTGGGATTACGGATCCGAGGACAACAACATCCTTGGAAAAAGGGATGACAGAGGGAAAGACGATGGGGAAAAATTCCTTTTATAAGGACATAGTCAATAGTAGGCCAGACAACAAGGACAAGGATACCGATATGGAGGGAGTATGTCTTGGATAGAATGAATGTTAGAAAAATATGATATAAATATAAAAGGTAGAGAAAGGACAAAATAAACAGAGACGACTAAATAATGGATGCTTACCTAAGACCGCAAAAAACTTGATATACGAGGTAACCTCTCATGACATAGGGAACTACATCCAATACATGAAAGACCTTGCCCTGATAGGTAAATTTATGCATATTTGGCCCTCTGAGAAAGCCCTCTTTCTTTGGATCAAGACCCGATGTAAAGTAAAGGGAAAGATAGACCTCAAACTGTGTTCTAAGGGGTTCTTCACAACTATCTTCTCGAACCCCTCTGACCGAGAAAAATTCTTTGAGGAAGGCCCCTATTTCTTCAAATTTGTCGGCTGACACATGAGATATTGGTTCGAGAGGTCCACCCCAGAGAAAGAAACCTTCACAGCGATGCCAATATGGATCCACCTGTATTCCCTCCCAAGGGAATTTTGGGAACCAAAAACTCTCAAAGGAATTGGTAATACCCTAGGAGCCTTTGTCAAGATATAAAAAATCACCAAGGAAACCAAGTATGTTTCCTATGCCAAGATCTGTGTTTACATGAATTTATCAAGGGCTCTCCTCGAATCTATAGTAATCTCATACTAGGATGAAGAATGGACTCTGACCTTAGACTATGAACATATCCCGTTTAGATGCAAAATATGCCACACCCATGGAAATATATTTGAGGACTGCCCCCTTAATGCTCCCCCACAAGGGATGTTAGGAAACAAACAAACAAATCCATAGGGATTTTCCAAAATCCCAAGTAAAATAAAGGAAGGAAGAATATAGCCAAAACAACAAGTAGTAAACAATCCTAAAATCATAAGTAACAGTTTCCAAATCTTAGAAGGAGAACCTAGTGGAACCACTGAGAAAGAAAAAGAAAAGGAACCCCAAACACCTCCAAAGGACACCACAGGATCCCGAGAGGAGTAAAAAATATGTAAGACTGTGAAAGAACCCATGCATAAAATGATAGCAGACACATAAGTTCATATGAGGGAGTCCCTAGAATCGAGGGAATATTCAATGGAGGAATCGTATATGGAGACAAACCAAGCAATGGAAATGGAGGAGATAGAGATAGAGATATATTGCAAAAGACTTAGCGAGATTCATGGATCAACAATAATTAACAGCCTAACCATCGATTAGATCTGTAAACTGCAATCTAAGCTAGACCTAGTAAAAAGAAAAGGAAAGTCCACAAAGGCCACACCACCATCATCTGGAAGAATGGGTATCAAGACCAACCCCCTTAATGACACCAAGAAGTAATCAGGTGATGAGAAAAGAATATGTATACAACCTTATCACCAAAAAATAGAAGAAACAAGAGCTCAAATGGTGGACTTAGGACAAGTGGTATGTCTCCCAGACAACTACTTCCCCCCCCAACCAAAAAGTTAATTATGAAGATTACATCCTGGAATATTAGGGGAATGAATAGTTCGTCCAAACAAAGGATGTTAAAATATAAAATATCTAGGATATATAATCCTCCTTCAAGAAACAAAATATGACAATGATATCATGGAAAGGATAACCCAGAAAATATGTCCTAGCAGTGAGGCGAGATGGATGGTAGTGGAAGGAACTTCAGGAGGACTAGCGACACTCTAGGATCTATATCTCATAGAAATGAAGAACTTCTCTTCCAACTCCATACACCCAACTCTAAAATTTAGGTGTATTGGAACAGAGGAAGAAGGATACATCACCAATGTTTATGGCCCAAATATGCCTAATCTGGAGAGAAATTTCATAGATGCGTTAAACCTAATTGGAGACTCCCTGCGAAACAAAGTCTGGGTCCTTGGAGGAGAATTCAATATGATTACTTCCCCTTTAGAGAAGCATGGATGTATCCGTAGAATATATCAGGAGAGTAAGGACTTTGGGGAACTCATAGAAAAACTAGGACTAGTGGACGTCTCAACCAGAAATGGCACCTTCACTTGGAATAACAAAAGGGGTAAAGACCACAAAATTGCAGTTAGGTTGGATAGATTCCTACTTTCAGAAAAGTTCATCATATACAAACAAGGAGTAGCGGTCTAGGTCCTCCCCCTCCAAGGATCCAACCATTGGCCAATCACCCTGGAATGAGACCACGTATGGATACATCGACCCACGCCATTCATATGTGAGAAGTTCTGGTTGTAACATCCTTATTTTCTTCCTAAATTGGAATGTTGGTGGAGAGAGCAAGAAAATATACATGGAAAAAAATGTTCCAGTTCCAACAAAGGCTGAAACATGTCTGCCAATTTCTCCAAAAATGGAACAAAGAAGTTTTTGGGAATATATTTGAGGAAAAAAGAAACTAAATCAAGAAATGAAGGAGATTCAACAACATGGCATTCAAGGCTTGTGCCCCTCGACCTCCCAAACATAGAGGCTAGGATCAAAGATGAGATAACCCAAAGAGAAAGACAGGAAGAAATCATATGGAAAAAAATCAAGGATTCAATGGTTAAAAGAAGGGGACAAAAACAATTGTTTTTTCCACAACTCCTTAATCCAAAGAAGAAATAGAAACAAAATTGTAGCTATTAAATCCCCTGATGGAAGCAACAGAACCAAGAGAGAGAGGACATAGAATTAGAGCTTCTCAACTAATTCCAAAATCTTCTTATATAGCCAGAGATTAATCGAGAGGTGTCAATATCAAAGATCACTAGAGCCATCCCAAGGCTAGTGAAACTACAACAATCTAAGGTGTTTATGCGATCAACGTCACTAGAAGAGGTGGAGGAAATTGTGA
This sequence comes from Picea sitchensis, assembly GCA_010110895.2. Classification (NCBI taxonomy): domain Eukaryota; kingdom Viridiplantae; phylum Streptophyta; class Pinopsida; order Pinales; family Pinaceae; genus Picea; species Picea sitchensis. The sequence continues at coordinate 34,655 of SNQJ01S0026588.1, forward strand.
AAATTATGGAATCCATAAAGTCTCCAGGCCAGAACGGATTCACATCGGATTTCTACCATGTGGGATGGGAAGTTTAGGGTCCAGACATCTAGGAGGCGGTCGAGAAATCACACACCTCCAAATTTATTCTTCAAGCCTTCAATGCTAAATTCATCACCCTCATTCTGAAGGTCAAAGGAGCCAACACTGCAGATAATTTTCTCCCTATCTCTTTATGTAATTTCATTTATAAAATTATTTCTAAACTAATAGCTTCCAGGATCAAACCAATCCTCCAACTTATCATCTCCCAGGAACAAGGGGGATTTGTGGAAGGACGAAAAATCCTCAACAACATCATAGTAATTCATTAAGTGATACATTCTATTCAAATTTCCAAAACGATGGGAATGATGATGAAACGTGATATATATAAAGCATATGACAGGATGAACTAGGATTTTCTAAGAACGTTGTTGTTAGCCTTTGGTTTTGCATAAGATTGGGTCACCTGGGTGATGAATTTGGTCTCAAAGGATTTCTTCTCAATCCTACTAAATGGATATCCTACAAAAACCTTTAATGGTTCGAGAGGCCTCCGTCAGGGAGACCCTCTCTCCCCCTTCCTTTTCATAATTATTGAAGAAGTTTTGGGCCACATCCTCTCCCAGGAAAAAACAGAAGGAGTAATCAAAGATCTTCCCCTTCTCAGGGGAGAATAGGGTATGTCCCATCTCCAATTTGTGGATGATAATCTGTTGCTGGGTCCCCCAACAGTCAAAGAGGTTTATGGATTTAAGTTCCTTTTAGACATTTTCAAACATGCTTCGAGAAATGTTATTGAGTCTCCATTTTGAAACTTATAATTTCCTATATTACCCCTTATCTGAGCCTATTTTACCCATGCCATGTGTATCTAATTGACTGTTTCCTCCATAAATACACTCGATGACCTTGTTCACGTGCATAAGAGGTAACTTATGATTAAAGCATAATTTGTTTAGTTTTATTGAGTTAATTCGATTAAATGCTTGATTATGTATGATCCTAATTACTTTGAATCTTAAGAAGCATGATCTGGTGCCCAGTCTATTTTGGTACCAAGGCTCCACCTATTCCGGTACCAGCCTGTGCTAATCTGGTACTAGAAATAATTCAAAAATTTGGAAAGCTTCTAGAGGAAAATCAGGTACATGGGTTTTGTCCACAATGATTTTTTCATGCAGACTCGTGGGTTAGAATCCACCCATATCGCACGTGTGGACCTCCAGCTCAAGGGGAATGATTCTGCCAAAATTATAAAAAAAACTCAAATTTCCAACTTGCGCCTCGATTTTCGTGCATATGGTATTAGATCTAGAAATTCTAATACATGGGTTTTGTCCAGAATATGACAAATTGGGTAATCTATGGACCTTTTTTCAAAATTAGAATTGGTTTGGGAGATATGAGTGGGGGACTAACTCGAATCTGCCCAAATTGTTAAAAAACACAGATTTTTGGGATTTATCCTAAAATTGTAAAAATTGTTTTCTTAGCTTGGGGATTTGGTTTCATCCATTCCTCCATGGATTTTATGTATAAATAAGACCTCATAGGTCAGAGTAGAAGGGAATTATCATGATATAAGAATGGTTCTTAAAGGAGAATTGTTATGATGTAGAATGGATTCATGAAAAGACTCTTTTTGTAAACCTACTTGTTAGAGATTAATGGAAGATTGAATTCAGTGATTTTGTCTCTCTTAGAAGTTAACATCTGGTGATATAAAAGCTTCCATGTTGGAATCGACAAGGGCCACCGATCCATCTTGGTAAGCTTATTGTAAATTGTTAGTGTAGGATCCATCTTGGTAAGCTTCTATTACAAATTGTTAGTGTAGATTCTCATTTCCATGTATTTGTTATTTTGATTTCATGTTATTTTTGTTTGATTTCACTATTTCAATTTGTTGCAAAGTGTGGTAATGCAGGAACAGTTGGATCTCCATATTTCACCATACATGAGATTTAATGGAGCATCCCACTTGTTAGTTCATTTTCTCCAGGAGATAGATCTTAAGTTGATCTTTTCATTTCATGAGCCTCTAATGAACAGATTTGTCACCTAAGAAAGAACCTTTTGATTCATTGTTTGCTTGAGAATTTTTTTTATCAGTTTTCTCTTCTAAGTTTGGAGTTGTATTGTTGAAGTGTACCCAGATTTGATTTCCAAGAGTAGCAACTATAGATAACTAATTCAAAGTCCATCTTTCCACTTCATGATCTTGTAAATGGCCAAGGCATTATCTGGGTGAAATCTTTTGAGTGCATGATTGCAAGTTTTGCTTTCTAATTTATGAACTGTGTGAAGAGTGTTATCTTTGAAGTGTGAAAACAGAGTATTGGATTTTTATATGGTTTTCTTGATTGAACTATACTCATCAGACATAGGAACCTATCTGTTATCAGCATATATAGTGCATCAACTCTTTTGATTATGAATCTCGGTTGATAATTTATGTTTGGTAATATATTATACAAATAATTGCACCAACAACTGTCATAGACCAAGAAAAGTCCCAGCTGTTCTTCTTCAATACCCCTCATAATGTGAAAAAGAAGTTATCCGATCTCCTAGGATTTCCTATTTCGACTCTTCTAGCCAAGTACTTGGGATCCCCCTTGCTCCTTAAATCTCTCCACAACCCAATCTAGGAGACCATTATGGAAAAAATGGAAGCCAAGATGAAAAGTTGGACTCATCACTCTTTGTCCTTGCCAGGGAGAGTCCTCTTGATCAAGTCGGTCTTGTCATCCCTCTAAATGTTTCTCTTTTCTCTCCCGACAATGCCAGTGAAGTACCTTCAGAAGATGAGGGCCCTTCAATGAAATTTCCTTTGGGGAAGTCCTTCAAAAAAATTTAAATGGCCCCTAGTTTCTTGGAGCTTTCTCTTCCACCCAAAGTCTCAAGGAGGTATGGGTCTCAAGGACCCTCAAATGAACAACTCTACACTAGAAGCCAAGCTCTAGTGGTAGTGGATCAAGTCCCCCGCAACCCTCTGGGAAAATCTTTGGAACTCAAAGTATATCCCTCACATTCCTCTCCAAATCCTAATCCACGCAGAGGGTATCAATACGGGCTCAGTGATTTGGAATAACACCTGGCAGAATCAGAGTCTGGTACATGCCCATTGTTTATGGGAAGTCCATGATGGGAATTCAACTCTCTTTTGGGATGATGCATGGGAACAACTACCCACTTTAGGAGGAGATGACCGGTTCCTAATGCTTGGTATCAAATCCTTTGGATTTGAAATTCAGGAGCTACTTGAAATATGGGATAAATATGATCCTATACTGACATTTCTCCTTCAAATTTGGAATGATATGTCATCAATTGAAGTCGTTTTCTGATTTTAAACCTAAAAAACATGGATTCTTTGCCACCTCACTCTCTAAATATGGAACTTCTTTTAATCAATTAATGTATGCTTTGTTTATGCAAGTTAATCATATAAAAATTACATGATTTCATGGCATAATAATTGATCTTTCTCATCCTTATGATAACCTGGCATATTTTTTCCTAGCTGGCAGTCTAATGAGTGATGACCTTGAGGATTGGTGTACTTTCGTAGCATGCTCACTACAAAACTATAAGCTACAACACTTTCACAATGAGATCACACTACGGAAGATCTGTTTTTTATTGTTAACGCTTTAATACTCCATGGTTGTTTGCTTATCTATTTTTTTAGTGAGATCATTCTTTCCTCCATAGAAACATGAGTTGTGATGAAAAATATCAAGCAAGATCTCACTCCAGGAATCAATAGGCCTAGGAAACACCAGTTTAAGAAGTCATTCTACACCTTTGCATGACTATTTCTTGCAAATGGATAATAATATCTATAAGGACCTGAATATCCATCAAGTTTCAGCAATAAAGACCGAGAAGCATCCAAAAACTTTTAATTTTAATCCCTTTTCAAAGTATCTTTCAGGGCAACAAATGCATTTGATAACTACTCACAATGGCTATAGGAATTCTTCTGGTTTCTCATTCTTCAATTCCTTGTTGATATGATGAACATATTCATCTTTGTAATTATTGAAAATGGCATTCAATTGTGCCTTGATCCTTGTATTTATTTTGTGAATGAATTCCTCACTTGATCCAGATGGATGTCAGTGGCCTCCCACCTATTCCAACTGGTTCATTTTGGTAGTTGTTTTCCTAGTTTTCAGGTCCTTGATGTGCGGGGCCATTTTGAGGCCCTAAACATTGTTTTTATGGCTCACCATAGTTAGAATTGACCTTTGATAGATAGTAAAAAAATGTGTATTCCTCGAATAGACCTTTTCAATGGGATATCGTGCATCTAAAACAGAGATCATATGAAAAAGTTATGACTATGGGAAGTTGATGTACTAACTTACCTAAACGAGGCCCACATGACTTTTGGCGCTTCATCTCTTAGGGTTAGGTTTTTGGATGTCTAGGGTTTTTTGACATTCCTATTTATTGTGAAAAGGTCTTCAGAGCCTCATTCTAATCATCTTCTTGCGAATGCGCGTAGCCGTCACATCTCTTCTCAGAGATAAGCCACCACCATTCCAACAAGCTTGTTTTCCGTCACATTTTACAGTTTCAACTTATTTCCTTATTGAATAGAAAACCAATTTTACTGTATCTTTTTTATTTTGTGTTAATCATCTTTTAATAATATGTATTCATTTAGTTCTTCTCATAAAATATGGATCAATGGTGTCAGAGCGGTCTTCTCCTTGTCATCTTAATGCATGTCCCCAACGAGGTCAGGGTACAAAGAATTGGGTCTCGAACTTGTTTCCCTTGAGGACAAAATCTCTCGCATGCCCAAATGACCTCTCATGGAAGGAGAAAATAAAGATGATGGGATAGGAGATCCTTTCAAAATGTTTCTGAAGCCCTCATGCAATAGAGGAATGAGATGATGGATAGTTTCGCGCAAATCCTTCAGCAACTACCAATAGGGGATGCATCTTCCTCGAGCTGAGGCACCACCCCATTCAAGGTACAAATCAACTTTGATATTACTATATTTGAAGGTCAGATAGAAGAAGATGCTATAGACAAGTGGTTGAATCTACTAGAAGGGTATAGTTTTGTCCATAACTTTTCAAATAGAGAAAAAAATACATTTGCGCTCCTCAAAGTTGTTCCCCATGTCAAAGATTGGTGGTAAAATTTCTATGAGCAAAAGGAAACAGAGGAACCCTCATTATTTGCAGTTTCGGCCACTTGGGAATCCTTCAAGGATGTTATTAAGGAACAATACTACCCTATCAGAATTTATGACAACTTTTATACCAAATGGACCACACTGCGTCAAGAAAGAGACAAAGCAGTGCTATATTTCACAAATATATTCTATACCCTACGCACCAAGCTAGGTATCAAATATTCAGAGTGACATATAGTTCTCAAGTATCGTGGTGCTCTACATAGATACATCCATACCAAAATGGAATTTTTGGACATTTCGTCCTTGGGTGCGGCCTATCGATATGCCCTCAAAATCAAACAGAAGCTCAAACAAAAGACGTGACAATTTGGGCCTGGGAACCCCTCGCAGAAAAAACCAGGAAAGGGCGGCCCCAACCTACAAAACAAAGGACAGAGAAAATATGGACAGTATCAGGAAAACCAGTCCAAGCCGAAAGAAAAGGAGGACACTGGAAAGAAAAAGAAGGATACCGGGAAGTGGTGCGACTTCCGTAAGAGCCCTTGGCATAAAATTGTTGATCTTCACTCAAAGTAGTCACTAGTGGCCAAATTGAAAGCCTATGAATCAGATGCGGGTTTTGACTCTGAGTAAAAACCAGAAAGGGGAATACAGATCATTGATGTGGAACCTAGTGCCACTGTTGCTACCACCAAGCTCCATACTGGTGAACCAGATGATCCAGAGGAAGGAGAGCGCCTTTTCCATTTGCAGATGTTGGTAAAAGGAACCCCGATGAACTTCATTGTTGATAGCGGTAGCCAGACGAACCTCATCTCAGTAGAGGTCATGAAGCGGTTGGCCAATAGTGTCGACTGTCATACGACATCAAGCCCTTCAAAGACGAGGTATTGTGTGATGTTTCTCCTCTCAAAGTTTTTAATGTTCTTTTGGGACAAGCATTTTAATGGAAACATCATTTTGTATATGAGTCAAGGCCTCGTAGTTTTATTATTACTTTGAACAGGAAATTGTATAGGATACTCAAGGCAATCCCTCCTAGTGCTATTTCCTCGATCTCTGCCAATAAATGCAGGAAGGTCATCTCTTAGACTGGGAAATTTGTCTTCTTTGTGATTTTCTATCAGAGTAAGAAGAAAATCACATCCACATCCAGGGCCTCCGAGATTGATCTCTCCACATAACAGAAGCAAGTGAATAAGTTCATGGAATAATACTCATATATATTATCCTCTCCTACCAGGGTACCTCTGCACTGTTAGGTCAAGTATCCCATCGATCTGACCCCAGGCGCACCACTACCCAATGGATTGGTCTATCGATGCTCTCTATTAGAAAATGAGGAGATCAAGAGGCAGATCCAAGAACTTCTCCAAAAGGGGCACATCCGACCCAACTCATCACCTTACGGGAGCCCAATCATACTGGTGCAGAAGAAAGACAAGACCTACAACTCTGCATTGATTATCGAGCCTAAATAAAATCATATTCTGGAACCGGTACTCGATTCCTCGAATCGACAACCTCCTTAATCAGCTCATGAGGTACAAATACTTCAGTAAGATTGATCTAAAGTCTGGATACCACGAGGTCCCAATAGAACAAATATATGTATGGAAGACTGCCTTCAAGTCAAAATAAGGTCTTTTTGAATGGTTGGTCATGCCCTTTGGTTTGACAAATGCTCCAACAACTTTTATGAGGATGATGGATGATATCCTGCAACCTTTCACTAGTACTTTTGTAGTGGTGTATCTAGATGACATCCTCATCTACAACAAGACTTGGGTGGAACACTTGCAGAATATTCAACAAGTTTTGCACACCCTGCGGAAGAAAAAAGTATATGAAAACTTGGAAAAATGCTTCTTTGGCATGGACATGGTCCATTACTTAGGATACATCATTGATCATCATGGTGTGCATGTGGATCCAGCCAAGATCTAGGTCATCCATGACTGGCCAACCCCAACCACACTCACTGAGATTTGGAGCTTCTCGGGCCTCACCAATTTCTATTGCAGGTTCATGTTGGGATTCTCTCATATCGCATGGGCCCTCAACCAAGTAACCAAGGGTGGCGGTAAGGAAAAATTTGTGTGGGGCCTGTCCCAACAAAAACCCTTCGATGACTTGAAGCAACGTTTGTGCTCATCCCCAATACTTTCATTACCGGACCTGCAACATCCCATTGAGATCAAGACAGATGCTTGAGACTATGTTGTGGGCATCGTTGTCACTCAACATGACCACCCCGTGGCGTATCATAGTGAGACACTATCAGATGTTGTCTGTAAGTACCCTAATTATGACAAATAAATGTATTCCATTGTGCAATCCTGCCATTGGTGGAGACATTATATTCTGGGGAAGGAGATAGTCATCCACACTGATCACAATCCACTATAGTTCATGCAGACCCAAGGAAAATTATAGAATGAACGCCATCAGAAGTGGTCCACATACTTACAACAATTCCACCTCAACATCAGTCGACCTCCAATCGAGACACTCACCATGGTGCTAGACTCTTGTGGCCATGAAACCTCCGGATGGCCCCACCTCTATGAGATAGACCATGACTTATCCACAACCTACCAAATGTTGGGAGAAAAATCAAATTTCTATCTTCAGGATGAGCTGTTGTGTCGTCTAGGCCATATCTACGTTCCATCAAGCGAGCATGTGAAACAGATTTGGGAAGCTCACTACAGTCGGGTGGCATGACATTTTGGCATTGAAAAGAAAGTGACAGTGTTGCAAAAACATTTCTACTAGATGAAACTTTGACAGGATGTCAGAAAGTATATCAGGTCCTGCACTGCCTGCTCTATTTCCAAACTGACCACTAAGAAACATGGTCTATGCATCCCTTTGTCTACTCCTGAAAAGTCATGGGAATCCATCTCAATGGACTACATGTCGGGCCTCCCATACACCAAGAGGGGAAATGACTGTGATTTTGTGGTTGTTGATCTCTTTTCCAAGATGGCGATTATGGTCGCCTGCAAGAAGAACATCACTACAGAGGCCACTTCCAATATCTTCTTTGAATGTGTATGGGTACAATTTGGGATCCCACAAACCATTATTTCAGATCAAGACAGTCAGTTCCTTAGAAAATTCTGGTCGAGCCTCTGGTCACTGCCAGATACCAAGCTCACCAAATCCACTACCTTCCACCCCTAGACAGATGACCAAACTGAGGTTGACAATCGGATGATCGTACATATCCTATGCATGTACAATTCCAAGTACCCCCACACATGGGATGAGATTCTTCCCTATGTCCAACATAGCTACAACTGAGCCCTACATAGCTCAACTGGCCACAGCTCCTTCTAGGTGGGGTTGGGATTCCAACCATTGGGCCCCATGGATGTTGCACTACCCTAGGCGACCACCTTGGCCGACTTGTCCCTTGCTCCACCAGAAGATGGAAAAGACACCTGGTTCATTGAGTGGATCCAACACTTCTGCCAACAGGTTTAGGATATTTTACAGAAGTCCAATTCCAAGTACAAGCAATACCATGATCAACACCAGGTGTCACATAAGTTTCAAGTGGGCAACAAAGTTTGGTTGAACTTGCAGAAAGAACGCCTTATAGGGCCCCATCGAAAGATTTTCTCACTCCGGTATGGGCCATACACCATAACCAAGGCTGTGGGTGACAATGATTTTGTGCTCAACATCCCCTCTTTCCTTAGCCTACACTCAGTCTTCAACGTGGCTCTCCTTCGACCATATTTTCCACTATTATTGGACACCTCAGAGATAGTAGAGAAGTTGACACCAAAAAAGATCAACCCTGACTACATGCAATAGGCATCCAGTGATCAAATTGTGGAAACAAATATCAAGGGAACAGAACAACAAAGGATCCATCTTTATCGAGTTGTCAAAGCAGGGTAGCTCCTGCACCAAGGAAAGTGGCTCACTCGGGGCCAAATTCAATAGAAATTTCCTCATCTGATGGGGAAACTCAACACAATGGAGAATATTGCTTCCTAAGGGGAGAGGATTGATTGATATGGATTTTGGTGGCCTCCCACCTATTCCAACTGGTTCATTTTGGCAGTTTTCCAGTTTGGCAGTTTGTTTCCTAGTTTTTGAGTCCTTGACTTGCGGGGCCATTTTGAGGCCCTGAACAACGTTTTTAGGGCTTGCCACAGTTAGAAATGGCCTTTGATAGATAACAAAAAAATGTGTAGTCCTCGGATAGACCTTTTCAACGGGCTATTGCGAGCCTAAAATGGAGATCGTATGCAAAATTTACGACCCCAGGAAGTTGATGTACTAGCTTACCCAAACGAGGCCCACATGACTTTTGATGCTTCATCTCCTAGGGTTAGGTTTTTGGATGTCTACGATTTTTTGAAATTCTTGTTTATTGTAAAAAGGCCTTCATATCCTCATTGTAATTATCTTCTTGTGAATGATCGCAACCATCACATCTCTTCTCAGAGATAAGCCGCCACCATTCCAACAAGCTTGTTTTCCACTGCATTTTGCAGTTTCAACTTATTTCCTTATTGAATAGAAAACCAATTTTACTATATCTTTGTTATTTTGTGTTAAGCATATTTTAATAATCTGTATTCATTTCATTCTACTCATAAAATCCGGATCATCATTAATGAAAGCCTTGTATTTTATAGCTTCATGTAATTTCTTTACTTCGGATTTTGCCAAGCGCATATCCACTTCTGGACCTTCATATCGATAAGAAATTACAAATTGAACCAAAAAATTGAGGAAGTCACCCCGAGTATGAGAAGCAGTGCCTTATTCTAGAGATTTCTTGTAACATACATGATATACTTGTTTGACCGACCAAAGTTCACTTGAAGATTGAGCACCAAATATTTCTATAAGTGAAATTTTCTTTGGACTCCACCTCTTCATCGATTCATGGGCTAAAGGAGCATCTAGTCCTTGGGATCCATTGACCAAAGGAGAAAATCTCTCTCAAAATTGCATGAAAGTTCTGATTCTAATCGCTGGAGGAAATCTTCTTCATACAACTATGTGTATGCTTGCTTGATTTCTTTGCAATGTGTTGTAGTTCTGTGTCCCAATATTTCTATAATCAATTTCTTATGTGTGCCCCAACATGATAGAAAATAGACATTTTCCCAATCTGGAGGTTATTCGACAAGGAATGGTGATCACAATTATGAATAATACTCCCTTCTTATGGAGTACACAATCTCTTGGCTGCACAACAGAAACCAAAATGCATTTAAACTTGTTTCATTTTATTTTGTCCTTATGGAAATAGTCCAAGATTCATAAACTTACTTTGATGGTGGGTTTATTGAGGGAATGGAAGTCAGAAAACATGTGCCAAGTACCTTATTTCTTGAGTACCATTACTACAGGAGAAGAATAGGGGCTAGTGATAGGACACATAACACCTGCTTTGAGAAACTCCTACACAATTTTTTCAATTTCATTCTTCCGGGAAAAGGGATGATGAAGAGGGGGAACATTGGGTGGAAGACTACCATGGACAAGGGGAATGAAATGATCATGAACACCAAAGGAAGGGGGAAGTCCCTAACGAGTGGAAAAAATAGCTTGGTGTTTGGATATGATATATTGGAGGTCATGATGCATGGAGGGTGTCTCAACCTCTTGAATGGAATTGAATTGGGAAATAATACCTGAATTAACTTTTTGTTGATGCTTGAATCCATTAGGAGTGAAACGGAAAACTCATGAGGATGTAAATCCCCTTGCATTTTTATAGAGGTGGTACTCCTCTTTACTATAAGATTTTCTTGGGACTTTATGTCTTTATAATATGGGACTTTGCAGAAGTCCGTCTTGGTACTTAAAGAAATATAAATATTGCAAGAAAAATAAAAGAAAAATGTTTTGTTTTCTATTTTAGAGAAAGTTCCTAAGAAATGACCAAGAGCTGCGCACTTCATACATTTAAAGAAGATAAGAAAAATTTCCTCACATCCATCATAGTTTAACTAAATATTTTTGATCACATAAAATAAAAAAGAAGATGGTCCACATGCATAAGAGAAATTTAACAGAGTGGACACATGGGAATCTCAAATAAAGATAATTATAGATCAATCTCAAATAATTTATACTCAAAACTCATAGTTACAAAGCAAGGTCAAAACTGATCCCAAAATATCTCTCTTGAAATTTCTAAAAAATATATAGTTTGTTATATATTCTTTGAAATTTAAAATGTGTTTTTCCTAAGGATTGTGATTGGGGCTCCCTCATACCATAAAGAAAATATAAACAAGAATCAAGATTGTATAAGGAGGATGATGGGTGGTAAAAGAACAAAAAGACTTGGGAAGAAGAAAAAGAGAATTTATCAGACTTCGGTTAAACCTTTCTAGTCAAAGAAGCATAGTAACTGGATGAAGGAAATGATAATGAAAGAAATATATAATCATCATAAACTCAATATGATGGTCTCTCGTTGTCATCACTTGTTTGTTGTTGTCCTTTTATTTTCTTCATTAATGGTTACAAGAATCATCTCAATTGTTTCTTGCCCCTCGTTGGTCAATTTTTCGATTCCTTTCTTGAACCATTCTTCAATATACTTTTTCATTGGTGCCACGTTTAAGTCATGATGGATTTTGATGTTGAATAAATCTCCCTCTGAGTCTCTCAAATCAAGGGAAATACCATGTAGTGCTTCCTCAATATCTTGGTTCTTCACAGAATAGTCCACTATCCAATTATCTATGTCATCTTCATCATATTCAAGTATACCATAAAACTTTTCAACTGATAGCCCTTGAAATATCTCAACTTGTTCATCAAACTGTTTCTTTCTTAGGAACATTGAGTTGAGAATTAATTTGGGGTCCTCTACTTCATTAGTTCCTCCGACTAGGTCTATCTCTGTGATCCTCTTGAATAGTTCTTCCCTCTTTGATATAACTTGGCTGCATGTTTGAACAATACTATTCAAATTTTTAATTTTTTATTTCCAGCATGCGTTCAACTATTTTATCCGACTTTCGGAGGGAATATCCTCCCTTCTTCTCCTTAGTTCCATCATATTAGAGACCTTGTTTCCAAAGGGTAATACAACATCAATGTAAAAACCTTGTTTATTTTTTAGGTCAACTTGAAAATACTCATGGAAGGCATGAGCTTCGAGCCAAAAGAAACGATGTTTTTCGAAACCTCCCATGCCTCTGTGATCAATGCCATTCTCGTTTTAATATTTATTTCTACATAGATCTTGGATGATGTAAGTAGGATTGAGGATCCTTTCAATTTAACAATGGGTGTGGTGGGTCTGACTATTGACAAAGGACTGAAAATAATTGGAAGAGGCATTAGGGCGTCTTCCAGTTCCTTGATCATTTCTTTCAACTTCGTGTTTTTCACTTCTAGACCACCAATGGAGTCATCCAGAGCATCCCCGGTTGCTCTGTGAATTTTAGAAATATGGGAAGGCCACATATAGTTTAGGTCAAACTTTGAACAATATTTTCCTTTCTTACTCTTCATATCACCTTTTTCAATAATCACTTTCTTGGATTCCTTGTCAAATACTGCACTCTGGAAGGAAAATGATTCTTCTTCATTGGAGGTCTCATTCTAAATGATCTCTAATGATGAATTTTGATGCGTCATGTTTCTCGGTTATTCAATCGTGGGAAATTGTTTCTCTATGTATACCTCGATCTCCATGTCTTCAAGAGAGAATTTGTTGATGTCATTTTCTATGCGATGGTATTCATTCTCTTGCACAACGTTTTTCCTCTTCTTTCTCAGAGGGAGCATG